>OZ010707.1:8849407-9059407 GCA_963932265.1 Thymelicus lineola
TTTTAAAAATTCTTTCGCCATTAGAATGCTACATTATTCCTGAGTAACATAGGCTATATTTATTTTTAGAAAAAATTAGGGATCCTTGCTAAAACTTCAGTAACGTGAACCAAGGTGTAAAAAAAATTGCTTAAAAATTTCTTTCATCGCATACGCTGCGGAAACTATTGATGATAGAACAAAAAAATGTTCTACAATATTAGAGAACATATCAATATCTACAAAAAACGTCGCGATACTATATGTCCAACTGTTGTAGTTATGTCACTATAACCACTTTTTACATTTTAAAAGTCAATAAAAAGGCTGACCAACATCAGACCATGATAACCATACCTTCGTATTAATCCTTATCCAAGTAAATCATTTCATATTCAAAACTGTTTCAATACCTATTGATAACTTTTTGAATTACTCAAATCGGACATTCCATTCAGAAGATATTGGAAAATCATCCCCAGGGATAAAAATAGCGATTGGAAGTCACTTAAATACAAACCAATTTCGTCAGTTTTAGAGTTATAAACATGAACATTTTTATGTAAATTCATAGTTATAAACAAAAGTTAATTTTAACACATTTTTTTGGAAAATCATCCCCTAAATGGTTAATTAAGGGGATGCAAGTTAGTATGGATACTTCGTCAGTTTTGAAGTAAGAAGGGTGAAGTGCTTATAATGCTTATAGTTAAACGCAAGAAATAAGTGTATCACGGTTTTTTCGAAATTCATCCCCTAAGGTGTAATACTTCGTCATTACACGCTTTATAATTAGCTTCACCTGTATGTTTGTAACTTCTCTTTGGACTTGATTTTGACCCACTTCAAACGGTCAGATTTCTTTCAAACTTCGTAGACTTATCGAGGACCAAAGACAATTCAATATTTAAAGAAAAAGAAAGAAAGAAAGAAAAAAGAAAACCCTAATTACACGCTTTAATTAGCTTTAAACGGTCAGATTTCTTTCAAACTTCGTAGACTTATCGAGGACCGAAGACAATTCAATATTTAAAGAAAATAAAGAAAGAAAGAAAGAAAAACCTAATTACACGCTTTGATTAGCTTTAAACGGTCAGATTTCTTTCAAACTTCGTAGACTTATCGAGGACCGATGACAATTCAATATTTAAAGAAAAAAAAAGAAAGAAAGAAAAACCTAACTAACACGCTTTAATTAGCTTTAAATGGTCAGATTTCTGTCAAACTTCGTAGACTTATTGAGGACCGATGACGATTCAATATTTAAAGAAAAAAAAGAAAGAAAGAAAAACCTAATTACACGCTTTAATTAGCTTTAAATGGTCAGATTTCTTTCAAACTTCGTAGACTTATCGAGGACCGATGACAATTCAATATTTAAAGAAAAAAAAGAAAGAAAGAAAGAAAAACCTAACTAACACGCTTTAATTAGCTTTAAATGGTCAGATTTCTTTCAAACTTCGTAGACTTATTGAGGACCGATGACGATTCAATATTTAAAGAAAAAAAAGAAAGAAAGAAAAACCTAATTACACGCTTTAATTAGCTTTAAATGGTCAGATTTCTTTCAAACTTCGTAGACTTATCGAGGACCCATAACGATTCAATATTTAAAGAAAGAAAGAAAGAAAGAAAGTAAGAAAAACCTAACTAACACGCTTTAATTAGCTTTAAATGGTCAGATTTCTTTCAAACTTCGTAGACTTATTGAGGACCGATGACGATTCAATATTTAAAGAAAAAAAAGAAAGAAAGAAAAACCTAATTACACGCTTTAATAAGCTTTAAATGGTCAGATTTCTTTCAAACTTCGTAGACTTATCGAGGACCCATAACGATTCAATATTTAAAGAAAGAAAGAAAGAAAGAAAGTAAGAAAAACCTAATTAGAAAGAAAGAAAAAAAGAAAGAAATTATTTATTCTGTTACAAACTGAATCTTAATAAAACATTCATAAAATCACTATAAGTTGTTACAAACACATAACCTGCTGCAGCACTGCTTAACAAAAAAGGTACGCACTGCCGCATATGCCGCAGTGAACCATGGCTACTGATTTTCAGTACGACCTTTATTGTATCGCAGTAAACTACACGCTAATAAGCGTGTAATTACACACTTTAATTAGCTTTAAACAGTCAGATTTCTTTCAAACTTCGTAAACTTATCGAGGACCGATGACAATTTAATATTTAAAGAAAAAAAAGAAAGAAAGAAAGGAAGAAAGAAAAACCTACATGTAGTACGCGAGTGATAAGTTATACTTTTTTGGCATCATTAAATAAATATTTAACACTAGCTGTCTTGGCGAACTTCGTATCGCCTAATAATCAGTGATTTATGTACTTTGTTGTTACTTTTAACTTTTATAGTTTTGGTAGGTTTAACAAATCAGAGACCATTAAATTCCCTCTCTCTCACTCTCCATCCCTCTCCCTCTTTCTGTGCATCCCGCTCCCTCTCTCTCTCCAACCCGCTCCCTCTCCCCCTCCCTCTCGCCCTCCTCCTCCCCTTCCCCCTCCCGCTTCCTCTCGCTCACCCTTTCTCTCCCCTCCCCCTCCCCCTCCAGCAAAATAGTATATTTTTTTTTGTTTCAATCAGAAATAAAATTGCGTGATATTTGCCGAGACCCCCCTCTCTCCAACGTAAGATTAGATGAGATTTGACTCGACCCCCTCTCCCCCTTAAAAATCTCACGTAATTTATGGACGCCCTCTTTTTAGTTTTATTAAACTATTATTTATTATTTGATCTAAGAAATGTGAAAATTAATATGTAAGCTTATGTTAGAAACCAAAATGAATTGTTATAGTTGTAACACGGGGAGGAGAGGGGAGCAGGAACGGGAGAGGGAGAGGGAGCAGGAGTGGGAGAGGGAGCAGGAGTGGGAGAGGGAGCAGGAGAGGGAGAGGGAGCGGGATAGGGAGAGGGAGGAGCTATGCACACAAAAACTATAGCGGCTAAGAACGGCTTTATCGATTTTAATGATCTCTGATTTGTTACATTCTAAGGCGATACGAAGTACGCCGGGTCAGCTAGTCTCTAATAAACATCATTGGTTCAGACCGTTCATTTCTTGTTCATTCGGAGTGGGAGTGAAAGACGAAAAGTGCCAATATCCAACACTGTTGGATCGATTCACTAATGAATTCATTCGGCACTAATGTTTCATTCTGTGTTCAGATGTGTCACTTGGAGTGAAATGTGCAAAATGAAAGAAGAAAATGAACAAGAAATGACTCGTCTGATATCAGCTTAAGCATTCGCCGTGTGCTTTGGTCTAGCGAACGGGGAATATTTTTACAGCGATTTTCGTTGTAAAAAATATCTTAACAGAGCTTTAAATTATTTCGTTATAATTTTTTTTATATTGAATACATCGTTAATCCAATATTATTAAACATGTTTTGTTTTTTCTAAGCCTATTAAAATCTGGTAGTTTGGCGCAATAGCACACTAAAGTACAGCCGCCCCTGATATTGAGTCAATCTAAAGACTTAGGCGCGGGCCACACAGAAAAGACGTAAGACACGGACCCGTCGCAGTCGCGGCGCCCGTTTAATCTACTTTCATACAAAATGTATGCAGCCGTCGCGACGTAAAACATACAGAAAAGACGGGACGCCCGACACGACGTTTTCTCGTCGGCGCCCTATTGGAAAACATACAGAAAGGACAGGACGCGAGCGTGCGTAGGCGCCAGCGGGGGAGCGGAAAGGACGCGGAGAGCAGGTCTCTTAAAACGTAGTGATTAAGTACTCTGTGGCCGGGAAAAGCCCAGTGTGCACCGGCCGTCACGCCCGTTCCTTGTCTTTTCTATATGTTTTAACGGCGCCCTGTCTGCGACGGGTCCGAGCCCCGTCTTCGTCTTACGTCTTTTCTGTGTGGCCCGCGCCTTAAAGACTGATATTAGTCCTTTTACACCAAAAGCTTACTGCTATGAATAACTCTGTCCATAACTTAGTTCAAAACAGGGCTGTCTGGCCTGAGGGCTTAATTTTTCCTGTAGCATTTCTACATATATATCTAAAATATATATTTGCAAGAACTATGCCAATAGTCAGCAAATCAGCTGATGGACTAGCATACCTTATTGTAAGCCTCATAGTAACTAACATCTATAACACTAAATAAATCACCTTTCCATGTATGAATTCCTTTACTGGTTCTCATGGCTTCAACCCATTAATGGCCCACTACTGGGCACGGGTATTTCCTCTTGAGGAGGCCTAGAGCATACTCCACCACGCTGCTCCAGTGCGGATTGGTGGAAGGGTTAGTGGCCAACCCGAGTGTTTTCAAACCGCCCGAGGGCCGTACGGAAACGCTCAAGAATTTTTGCCACTAGCGGTTAACTTTGTAGATCACTTAGGATCGCCACAAACCGTCGGGCTATGAGCGCTTCACTGGTTCTCATAATGCATCCAAAACTTGAAAAACTTTATGACTCTATAAATCCCCAATGTCATGATTATACTCAATATAAAATGTTTAATGTTACAGGCAAGAAACGTAAGCACAGCGAAATCCAACAGGAGCTCTGTGTATACGGTGAAAACGCGAGACCACCAAAGCTGAGCAAGATATGGCCAGTTTTCGACTCCGGAGGGTACGGAGACACCAACATGCTGACTCTCCACGTCATCCAGAAGACACCTCCAGCTTCGAACCCGCTGCTCTTTCACAATTGGTCAGACAACAACAGCATACTGACCATCGGAGACACAAACCAAACTGATTGGTTCGGTGGGATCAACGCATCGTGGAAGCAAACACAGATGAGCAATACAATACCACAGGATAACATCACAAAGAGAATATTCTCTTCTGTTTCCCGCCAACTGCGAATCATTAATGCCCACTTTCAGAAGTCCATGTTTAGATACAAGTACCCAAGGGTCACCAGGTCAAATGTTCTTCTAGAAAGTTCTAACAACCGACGACCGGCAACTCATGTGAGCTTGGCACTCCGAGCTATCAAGTTTCAGGCTACCCCTAGAAGGGAGCTCCCCTGCTACGGCAACCTTGAGCTGCCCTTGAAAATGAAGCAGGATAAAGGCACTTCTCAGGTGTTCCCCGCGATTTTAAGTGTTAAAAGTGAAACTGAAACGCAAAGTGACGTTAAAGTGAAAGTGGAAAGAGATAGGGTCAAAGTCGAAAGGGACAGGGAGAAAGACAAGGAGAGGGAGAGAGAGAAGGAGAGGGATCGAGAACGAGATAGGGATCGGGAGAGAGATCGGGAACGGGAGAGGGATAGGTGAGTTTTATAATATTTAGTCACATTATATTGTACACTAGGAAATCGCCCTCGCTTCGCTTCCGAAAAAATATTAAAAAAAGTATATATAATATAGCCTATGTCACCCGGGGATAGTGTAGCTTCCCAACAGTGAAAGAATTTTTCAAATCGGTTTGGTAGTTTCGGAGCCTATTCAATGCAAACAATCAAATCTTTCCTCTTTATAATATTAGTATAGATTATAGAGGATCCTGTGGCCCAGTTGATATTGTAGTGACCTGCAAAGGGAGTGGTACCAAGTTCGATTATTGTCGACCGGTAGGTACACTGCCGGCTAAAAGTTTGAGACCACCCTCATCAAAGAAGGAAAATGAAATAAAGGAATATACGAAGCACGAGGTTTAATTAATAATTACCATACTTATACATACTTACTTAATAATACACATACATCAAGAAGAAAAAATATATCAATAATTTACATTAAAAATGCCGTAATATTTAAATATTCAGTTAAACAGATTTTTCGTCAAAAAACCCTCCCTTGCATTTTATTACTTTTTTCACTAGTCTGTAACAATTGTTACAGACGAGCTTAGACTAACCAAGGACTAACCAACTAAAAACTCAGGTAATAAATATGTTTTAGAAAGCTAAAATAATCCTGAATTTCTGTTAACGTGAAACAAAACCAAAATTATTAGTAATGAGCACGTCATAAAAATGTTCTAAATATAAAATATTATAAATATAATGGCTTATAATAATGACTCTACCATCTGGTCCTTGCGCGGCACTCATTAATGTTTTATAACAATAGACCTTCAGAGCATCATAACTTAAAAAAATGTGACCCCTCCACCAATCCGCACTGGAGCAGCATGGTGGAGTATGCTTTGGGCCTCCTCATGAGGAGAGACCCGTGCCCAGTAGTGGACCATTAATGGGTTGAAGCCACCCAATGTGTAATATATTTTTTTCGGGACGTTTGTAATATTTTGTATCTGGCCACTGTGTGTGATGAGTTAAACTTCTTAAATTATAGTTCTTTACGGTCGAGTATCGGTCGTGAGTCGGCCGTTGGTATAGACTATAGAAGTTTAGAAGGGCAGAAGCTATTTAGGCAAACTTCTTACTAATATTATAAAAGCGAATATCTGTTTGTCAGAATTAGAGCATCGAAGCTCGGTTCAATTTTGAAAACCCGGGTTTTCGGGTTTAAGAATATCAAAACCCGGGTAGACCGGGTTTTTCGAGCTTTTCGAGCCTTTTATTGTATTTTTTTAAAATACACTAATCTGCGTTTATATATCGATTTCCTGCAATGAGTACAAATTATAAAGGATGAGGAAGAATTTAAATAAATGAAATAGTACTTTACAAATTACAAAAACAGTTTAAAATGTTTAAAAAAGTGATAAAGATTTATTTTTTAAGAATTTTTAAGAATTTTTCAAATCGTTTCGGTAGTTTCGGAGCCTATTCTATGCAAACAATCAAATCTTTCCTCTTTATAATATTAGTATAGATAATCAGATATAGAAAATGGGACCTGATTTTATTGCAGTTCATATAATAAAGTATTCACCCATTGTGAGTGCATTGAAGTAATGAATAAAACTAGCCATCAACCACTTCTCTAACTGCCTGGCCACGGGACTCGCCATAGCGATAATTCGCGCGGTGCGAATGGCGGAGCGACCGGCGAATGGTGGCTGTGAGATGCCATTGTTTGAAGTATCAAAAAATAAAAAAAATTGAATCATGCAATATGGGTATCAAATTAAAGAGCTCATCATAGTTTTTTGATAGCGAAGCGAGGGGTTCCAGGTTTGATTCCCGAGTTACAGATATTTATGTGACAGATAAATATTAGTATTCGGGTGCAGGGTGTGATTGTGATGTGTTATAGGTATGTGTAGTCCGTGCCAGACTCCAGGGGTATGAGTGTGTAAGAGTTTTTTTAAACCGTCCCATCATTCCCAGGTCATCCCACTCGTCCCGTCACTCGTGCCAGCAGTGTCGGCGGCGCGCGCGCATCAAGCGATGCTCTATTGGGGTGCAGTGTCGACGGGAACGCGTCACTGCTACCAATTGTGGACCGCTGTCGCATAGCCTGGCGCTCAAGGGGCTCAAGTATTACAGGTAGGATAGCTAGCAGTAATGTGAATGTGAACCTTTTTGGTGATGTTTGTCATACAAACGGACTCAGGTGTGCCAAGTTTCATTTTCTTCTCCTCCATGATAAGCACCTTTCTGAAAAGCCAAAAAAATGACGTGCATAAGTGTATCAGTGCTACCTATATGAATAAAATATTTTGACTTTTACTTTGACTTTGAGAGTTCCTAGAAAAAAAAATCAAAATATCTGCTCATTTGTGGACTCAACAGGAAAAAGTAGGGTAAAGGAGGATTTTTTAATTTAAAAAAATGGGACAACGAAAACGGTGACACTTTTACTAAGGTAATTTTTTGACAAACAACAGATCAACCCTCAAGATATCTGCCATCTTCGATTGATCCACTCCTTACGGGACACCCTGTATATAGATTAATGACTCGATATTGTTTCTCAGATTAATGCGGGTGGAGACACACCCGAACGGCGGTGCTAGCGTGGTATACCTCCAGCAACAAGACGTTGACATGCTCAGCCCCACGCAACAGGACAGCCTCGCCAAGGAGTTTCTCAAGGTTTGTGCCGTTTCTCAATCTATGTGGTTAATGAAATGATAAATAAATAATGTGACACACTCATAGCCCCACACTAGGATTCCCTGTGTCGAGGGTGCCATGGATAACACACAAGACAACAGACAGACCCAGGCCAAGAACAGAAATTCAAACTCATCATCAAATCGGCTTAACCGATCTGACTGAGACATTTGCTATTCGAGTGTGTAACGTATTTATTATCATAATTATATTAATTATAATTTATCGTATTTTGCCGCCCCCAGTTCGTATTCTCTGAAGACAGCGACGGCTGGGCGCGCTTCGTTTGCGGCGTGGTGAGGGGCGCCGCTGGTCGCTTGCCATGTTTACTCCGCTACTTGTCTGAGCGGCATCCCACGCTGACGGTCAAGGCGGGAGTGCTAGCTCGCGCCAGTGATATCGAGACTACGACGATCACGCGGTATTATCAACAGGTGAGGTCGAGAGGACCCCTGTGGTTGGGGTGCGTATGTTGTTGGTGAGATATGTTGAGTGAATGGGTTAGTGTGTAATGCATATGCGGTACCTATCCGAGTGGCTAAGCTCACCGTCAATGAAGCCGTGCTAGCTCGCGTCAGTAATGTAGAGACCATGACAATCACGCAGTATTACCAGCACGGGAGGTCAACGGGACCCCCGTGGTTGGAACGGAGTGGTGTTCGGTGGTGTGTAGTTTTTTTTAATTTTGGAAATTAAATTGTAAGGTACACTCGGCCTCTATTCAGTATGATATTTTAACGTGTACAGTTTTGTTGTATACAAGACAGCCTTTCACTCGACAGTCTGGCGTGCTGAATGGGGCGTGACATTGTTAATGCCGTCGGACATTAATCAATAGCTCTGATATTGTTTTTTTGACACATTTTTTTAGTAAAAAAAGTCAATGCTTGACCACAATCCCACATTGTACTATCGTAAGTGGTGTGATCCAAGGTGGTGTGCACATTAACTTAGTCAAAGCCTATAAAATCTTTTCTTGAAGACATCCACGTCATAGACAGGCGGGAAAGCCGACGCAGGCAAGTTATTACAGTCCTTCGCGGGGCGTATAACGAATGACGAGGCAAACCGCGTCGTCCGTACCGGCGGGATGTTCAGAACAAAAGGATGGATACCCACCGTGCGTCGTGTCGTTCGATTGAGAAGTGGAGATGGGGGAATTATCCCAAAAATTCCTGTGCATACTCCGAAATGTGCTCTGTAGGAAACTAATAAAGTTGTGTTAATGTTATCTTCATATTGCAGGTCCAACAGACGTACTCTGCGGGCACGTTTCGTTGCGGGCCGCTGCACCAGATTTCGCTGGTGGGGACGGTCCACGAGGAGGTGGGTGGCTACTTCCCCGAGCTGCTGCGGCTGCTGGCCGACTGCCCCTTCCTCAGGCTGGTGAGTGGTGTGGTGTAGTGATAGTGTTTTGGACTGTGTGGTGTCCAACAGACACCAGATTTCGCTGGTTGCTGAAAGATTTGGTTGCACCAAATAGGATGGAAAGGTATTGGACCGGTTTTGGAAATTATTTCAGAAACGGCTTATCAAATTCGGATGGGCTTTGCATTGCAACAAATGCATTTTTGTAAGTGGTACACAAATAAAAAGATCAATTAAAAAACAGCCTCAATACATTTTTATTCTATCATGTCTGAGTATTAAGATGGGTTTCATTGTATCGCCAGACGATGCCATGGGGTCCGATGGCAGCGGTGGAGATGGAGCCCCAGGAGTCGAACGACGGGCCCATCCTGTGGATCAGGCCTGGAGAGCAGCTCGTGCCCACGGCTGAGCTCGGGAAGAGTCCTATTAAGAAGAGACGGTATGTTGGGGTGTGGGGGTAGTTGCAATGTATGAAAATGAGGGTAGTTGTAATATAATTCTGGAATACACTGTAAAACAAAAAGGATTTTTCGCCAGTTCTTCTGTTGATAATGTGAGGTATTGGTTTGCAGTCTCATGGCATCTTTGAATTGAAAACTAAAAAAACATAATTGATCTATTGACTTAGGGCTCCCACACAAAACCGCGATTTCGCATCGCATCGCAAATATCTGCGAATTCGCACGAACGCACCGCAAGAATTTCCGATCTGCTTCGCATCGCACATTTCTGCGATATTACGTCATCCTTGGTGACGCCATTTTAGTCCGCTCTGAGACAGCTTTAGAGAAAGACGCGCGGCGCCTTTCAAAAGCTCTTCAAATGAAGATAATTATGCTCATTCTAAAATAATCAAAAAATTTATCTTCTTCAGTTCTCAACGCATAGTACTTTTGAGTAAAATAGTTCCCATCAGAGTTCATAATCGTAATAAATGGATGAACCCAGAATCTTCTTTTTCTTTTATATCTATTTAACAATAACAGCAGTGCAATAATCTTTTTGCGATCCATCTTACGCTTCCTAAAAATACGTCCAGTACGGCTTACTACACTTGAAGGAATGGTCGCCCTACCAAACGGTTTGCCGCACTAAATCGTATCGCAGAAATTCGCATCGCAAGTTCCTGCGATGCGAATTCGCATCGCATCGCATCGCAGTTTTGTGTGGGAGCCCTTAACGAGCTATTGAGTTATTGATTTGTTGTCTTTCCATCAAATGGCATACTTTTGGTTATTTGTCACCAATCAATTAGAATTCAATATAGTAGCATTTGGTATGGTCAACCCGTTTCAGTTCAATACTCGTTTTCTCCACTACAGTACATAATTATAATACGTTTGAAAAACTACTTTTAATGTGTTGCAACCGTGATGGTTATTCGATTGGTCGATTTAAATAACTAAATATAAATATCATAATTATATAATTATATATTTATTATTTTACTATTCGGCAAAGGCGTTGCTCTAGGATATTGTCCCTGCTTTATCTGATCTTAAACGATCCATCTTCTCCATCTTATCTTAAGGAAAACTTTAAATATCACCACATGGATAACAAGACCCTTCGCTCTTCTACAAACCTTAAACTGACCATTTTACCCCATAACAGCGGTTTTTTTCGATACTCCTTCACTATTCAGGCTGTACTCCTCTGGAACGCCTTACCAGAAAGGATTAGGAAAGCTTCGTCTATCAATACGTTCAAAAAACTTGTTCGAGAGCACTATTTAGAGTCCCGTTAATATTATGTATTTGAATGTTAATTGTGCAATATATATATATATATATATATATATATATATATATGTATGTATATTTATAGATATATATATATTTATTTATTTGTATATATTTTTTTGTATGTGTATAAATTTACATATTTATGAAGGTACTTATTTATGTATGGATATTGTATGTATTTATTTATGTATTAATGTTTTATTATTAGTTGTATAATAATTATTAATTTAATCTTGCATTCATAATGTTTAAGCCTACCACACATTCTCATCGTAACCAAGGGTTGACTGGTAGAGAATGCCATTAGGCATTAAGTCCGCCCATTGTATTAAATTTACAATAAAGGATTAAATAAATAAATAAATAAATAAATAAATAAATATAGTTGTTATAAAATAAGTAATAACTAATTCTATAATACGATCGTTCCAGAACGGGTATGAACGAGCTCCGCAACCTGCAGTACTTGCCGCGGTACAGCGAGGCGCGGGAGTTCCTCTTCGAGGATCGAACCCGGGCCCACGCCGACCACGTGGGACATGGCTTAGACCGGATCACCACTGCGGCTGTGGGTGAGTGAAGACTATTTATTTATATTGTTTAACTATTTTTGTACACAAATACATAAAAAATTGTATATGATAATATAAATTCATTTTAATAAGAGAAATTGTGTACACATACTGCTTATTTAAGGGGAAGTCAGAATCATTTTATGTATATAGGTTATATACTGATACATTTGCACGATTTTTAGGATTCCGAAAAAAAATTAAAAAACGGGACCCTTATAGAATCACTTGTGTGTCTGTCCGCCTTTTACACTCAATTTACTCTGAAACTACTGGACCAAATGAGTTGAAATTTTTGTGACCCAACAACGAAGGTATAAAGTAAACAACTGAATTTTGAAAAAAATTTATAATAAAATCAAAATAAAACAAAAACTGTTTTGCTAACCGTATCTTGTAGTATGCCAAATGAAAGGCCTTGTTGTGAGGATCTCAAATATATTATTGATATTGTTCTACAATAGATAGTTTTAAAATTATTCAAGAAAGAACGAAAATTAAAGTAAAAAATTTTCCTTCCCCCCCCCCCTTCCCTTAACTTCAACACACCAACTCCAACTTCAACTCAATCTCATTTAATAACATATAACCCAAGTGTAAATGGTAAGTTACATCATCCTGTCCAATCCCGCAGGCGTCCTGAAGGCGATCCACGCTGAGGGCGAGACGGACCGCGGGCGGATCACGAAGGACGTGGTGGCGTTCCACGCGGCCGACTTCAACAAGCTGGTGCAGCTGCTGCAGCTCGACCTGTACGAGCCGCCCATATCGCAGTGCGTCACGTGGTACGTTGTGTTGTGTCGTGTCGTGTTGTATCAATTTTTGACGTGATAACGTCTATTAAAACGGAACGCCGGGTGCACGCACGAAAAATCATGACTCATTTGTCGCGTCACGCGAGCAAGCGAACAATGGAGAAAGCGCAATCTATTAACAAAACTATATACACAATTAAGTCAGAAAGGAACTTGCTGAAAAAATAGTTTAGTTCCGGAGTTCTAGATGGCGTTGTAGTATAAAGATAAAAGTTTCTAATTATAAGTTAATTTCGAAAGATAATATTATATTCGAGCACTACTTCATCAATGTTTTGTCATGACGTTGTCACGTTAAACTACCGTCCGTAAACCGACTTTACAGACAACCATTTTTTTGTGAATATGTACTAGGAGATCATGAGTGATGAGGTGGTTTGCTTAGGCAACTATTTAGACAGTAATATGTTGTCAATGTTGGCCATAAGAGCATCTACACACGGTGTACTTTTGAAGCGCGGACGACGCGACTCGACGTGGATGGTTTTAATAGGAGTTTTGAATTAAATATTAATAAATATCTTAATAATATATTTTATGTTTTGAGATTATACTTTCATTGCTAATTTAAGAATAAGAAGAATAAGAATAAGAAGAGAAGAATAAGATTTATGTCATTATTTGCCTTTTATTTTGTACATAATATACCTATAGCAAAGAAACTTTGTTCCAACGCTGTGTCCCACGTGACATCTCTTTTTATAACACGTTTTTTAAAACCGGCTTCAAAAAAAGGAGGTTCACAATTTGACTGTATTTTTTAATTTTATTACCTCAGAACTTTGGACTGAGTGAACAGATTTTGATAATTATTTTTTAAACGAAAGCTGGTGCTTGTCATGTGGTCCCACTTACAATTTGAGCGAGATCTGACAATGGCATCTATGAGAAAACCATATAAGTCTTAAATTTGAATTAAGTATGTGCGCGACAAATGGACGAACAACTCAATATCACGCCAACCGATTTCTATGATTCTTTTTTTATTGTTATTGGAAAGGATGTACTTCGTTTGAAGTCGTTTTTTTTTGTTAAAACTTTTTTTTACTATCTGTACCGGCTATGCGTTACATCAGTCATGTTACCCAGTTACCGTGTTATGAAGTACATTATGTTATTCATGATATTTCCTGTCGCCAGGTTGGAAGAAGCCAAACTGAACCAACTAAGGCGTGAGGGGGTGCGATATTCGAGGCTGCCGCTGTGTGACGACGATATATACTTCTTGCCGCGGAATATCATACACCAGTTCAGGACTGTCTCCGCTGTTACGTCTGTTGGTGAGTGTTACAACACTATAGTCGAGATTTTGCCAAGAAAATATAACCGTTTGAAATAAGATAGAATGTAGCGTTAGATAAGGATCAATTAAATTATAGCTCGGTCTCGGAAAACGGAGTAAAGGACGCCCCCCGACCAGGTGGACTGACGACCTGAAGAAGACAGCGGGCATCCGCTGGATGCAGAAAGCTCAGAACCGGTCAGAGTGGCGCGAGTTAGGGGAGGCCTATGTCCAGCAGTGGACCTCCAAAGGCAGATGGATGGATGGATGAAATTATAGCTAAACATAAGGATTTAGTCAGTGCCTCATGGATTCCAACATCAGATATTTTTGATAAAGGAGGATTGCCAGTGACTATGTCATGACATGACTCATGATTGTTTTTTTATAAAGATGTGACGTGAGAGCAGTTTAAAGTTGGAATTTTTAGAAGAAAAAAAATCATATATTTTTTTGTAATCCTCATAACGACGTTATTCTTACTGTTTTGGAATCCTTATTTTATCATCTATATTGTGGCATATACAACTTTTCTAAAATTCATACATTAAACTGCTCTCCTGTAAAGTTAGCTGAATGTAGCTTAGTCAATGTTTCCTTTCAAGCATCAGCCTTTCAAGCATATGTATATCGAGTATAGTAAGTAATACATTTTTGTTGTTTCCTCAAATAAAAGTAATTTTTCTTTCTTTTTTTTCGAAAAAAACAAACAAAAGTTCTCATTTACCCAAATAAATAATGAAAATCATAACGTTCCCAGCATGGCACCTTCGGTTGAAGCAATACTATCCGTCGTCGGAGGCGTCGTCCCCGGACGAACGCCCGCCACCGGAGGCTCCGCCCTCCGTCCCCGCCGAGGCCCCCGCCTCACACACACACAACCATACCGGTGAGATAGACACACAATCCATGGCTATACTATATCTAAACTAATATTATAAAGAGGAAAGAAGAAACGAACAAAAAATCTAGTTTGTAATTAATAAACTCAAAAACTACTGTACCGATCTCAATTATTTCACCAATAGTATGCTCTGTTGCTTCTGAGTAACATGGGCTATATTTAAAAAAAAAAAACTGATGGTACGTGGTAATAGTTGCCAGCCAAGAGGGAAGGATTCATCTTAGCATATTCAAAGTATTTTAATACCAAGGCTTAGCCCTTTTAATGCTAATGGGACTACAATAGAGAGGACACCTAAAAAAATGTACTGATTTTTAAACAACATAATAATTTTACTCAATACTGTTTCATGTACTAATAAATCTAAAACTAATGTGACAAACTAATGTGATCTAAACATGTGACTAATAAATCTAAAACTAATCAATTTATCTTTCAGAAACCAAAAAGTCGTCAACAACAACAAAGCATAAAAGCGGCGTTATAGAGATGAGAGCTCTCAGTGCTAAGTACAAGGACAAACCGGCTTTAAAGATAACAGAAAGTCGCAAGAGTGTTGAAGTGCAAACAAAGTCTGATAAACCAGAAGAGAAGAGAGAGAAAAAGCATGACAGATCAGAGAAGAATGAAAAAGAGCGAACACATACACATAGACACAAGGATTCAGACAAACATAGATCCTCAGACAAGACGGAGCACAGATCAGACAAACAAGACTATAAAGAAAGTAGACAGACAGAGAAATTGGAGGTCAGGTCGAGTGACAAAGTTGAGAACAGGTCTGAGAAAACCGACAGTAAGTCAGACAAAAGTGACAGTAAGTTAGATAAAACTGATAGCAAATTCGATAAAATAGATGTTAAGGTAGAGAGGACAGAAACCAAATCTGACAAAATTGAAAAAACAGAAAGATCACCAGAAATTACAGACAGGAATGAAATTAAAATAGTTGATAAGGTTGATAAAGTTACAGATAAAGCGGAACGAATAGTCAAACCTGTGGACAAGTTAGACAATGCCTCAGACAAAATTGAGAAACCTGTCGAAATCAAACTTGAGAAATCTTCAGATAAATCAGACAAAACTCCAGAAAGACATGACAGATATGATAAATCAGAAAGATCTTCGGGGAAATCCAGCAAAGCCTCTGATAAGTCGGAGAGAGTATTAGACAAATCTGACAGAGAACATAGATCAGAAAGAAGTGACACGAGATCAGACAAAACAGAAAGCAAGTCAGAGAAATCGGATCATCATAGACGACATTCAACGTCGAGGCACAAATCACACTACAGAGACAGAAGGGATAAGGATCACAGGAAAGAACACAGGAGTTCAGATGAAAGGAGAAGTTCAGATCATAAGCACAGAGAGAAAGAGAGGGAGAAACGTGTAGAAGACACAAAGGTGGATAGTGTAAAGTTACCACATGTAGTGCATCGGTCACCGGATTAATAATTATTGTTAATCAGTGACCTAGCCAAGTGCGTGTAGTGAGGTTCTGTTTGTTGTGAAGTGTGTGACATCTATTTATTGGACGTGGCCTTTCCATGATATTGCAAATCATTGGTAAGTCTTAGTATATTGTAGATAGTATATCAGGGATGAATAATAGTATTAACGGCCTTTTAATAGCTCCCCGTATTGAACTGTCATTGAAATGGTAAAATGGTGTAAGTGCAAATCAAAAATATTTATACAAATAAATAAAATTGATGTTGTGTTTTACATAAAAAAAAAACTTTTACAAGTTTTGTACAAAACTGAAATAGCACTTAAATTATTTTAACATTTCAATTAATTAAGTTGTCATACAATCGTATGTGATGTCTTGATAAAATGTATTTTTGTATGTTTTCAAAAAGATTCGAGAGATGAATGATAGGTAAAATTTGATCTCAATTCCGTGGGTCGCATAATTTAAAATATTCATAACAACGTACGAACCTCAAAATCCGTATCTTGTCTTTTGTAAATATTATAGGATAAGGGAGTCTCTTAGAGGCTAAGAAAAGTTGATGTCTGATACGCAGTTTTAGATTTTTTGTACCCCATTTGATACCAGTGATTTCAATTTTGTTTATATATTTTTGTTAGTTCTCAACCAATTTTACTTAATAGCAAAATACTTGCATTTATATACAGCTGATTGGTAATATATCATTTCATAAACTTTTGTACCTGTGAAATCAAATAGTAACACATCTACAACTTGCACACAAATTATTGAATATTATTTTAGCTTAATTTTATAAATTTCTTTTAGTATTGGTTATTTAAGGAAGTTGCTGAATTTTATTGCCAAAAAATTAAACAATCTGCTATCTATAACTAATTTTGTTGATTGGATATAAATAAGTTTATATATTATAAACAAATATTTTAGTGATTATTTTGAAAATATATTTTAATTTGTTAAGGAAAAAATATTAAGTTTTTGTGGCAAATGTACAGAGCATATCAAATTATGTACAGCTTGAGGGTATTATAAATTATTATTTTAGAAAGATTATAACACAATGATGACTGAACATAATTAAGCTTGTAAAATGTTATAATTCAGGTTATTATCAAATGCTCTTTATAAATATGTATATAAAGGGCACAAATTATTGTGAAATGAATATCAAATTAATTAACGGAAATAATTTTAGAAACAAAAAAGATGACCTCAAATCTGCATACCAATTTTTGTCATTAATCCTTTTGTATAAATTGTATGAATATTTTCATACATGTTAATTTAAATGGTTAATTTATAACACTATCCTTGCTATTCGCCAGAATATTTTTTATTTTAATAGCATCTAAAACTGCGTCGTGAATGTGATTCGAAAAAGTTTTAACGAAGACGAAATATAATAAATAAAATTTTAAGACGAATAAAGTAAATAAAAAATATTCACACATATTTCTAAAAATTGCACTAAGATAAAAGATATATTCTGATAGTTTAGTTAAGATTAGAATTAGTTGTTTTTTTTTGTGATTCTTTCTTAAATTATTTATTGCGTCCCTGTGTTACGGTTTAGTGACCAATAAACTCTAAAGTATCCTTGATGATACAAAGTATTCCGGAGTATACATAGTTATAAATAAAGTGACAACAAGATATTCATTAGTTTTATTAAAAACCCATGCAAATCCCTTGAGTGCCTACTAAGTTGATGGATTCTTGATGATAAAACAGATGATCTGTTGTATTTGTAATATCATACCACTCAGTTTGTAAAGAACAGTCAGGGCTGAATTTGTTTATAACTGAGATTCTGTTATTTAACTCAATAATTGTGTTAAATTCAATTTAAAAATCATTTATTTCAAGTAGGCCACTTTTTGGCACTTTGGACATGTCAAAATCTGTACAATAAAATTATTAATTAAGAATTAAAATAAAATAAATAAAAGTAATGGTGATATAACCTTAATTATAAGTTTTTACGTTTAAGTAAGTTGTCAATAAATGCTTCCTGGTCTGAGAGGAAGTCCACAACAAACTCAGCCGGGTTTTATGTGAAGAAGCATCTAAGGTTATTTAAAGTAAAACAAAAATTACAATTATATTGTTTATTAGGTTGCTTATAATCAGTTTCCAAATAATTATGTAATACAAAATAGAAAACACCGACAAATCTCAATTAAGTACAAACAAATACAAAGGGCTGGCTTCAGTCTGATATTAAACTGCAAGTATTATGATTACAGCAATCATGCAATCAATATGTATACAATAAATATATAACATATGAAAATTATAACATATCTATAACTACAGCACTTCGTACGTATACTATCGATACAGGGTATTTTATCAACTATCAAATTAAGGGATTTTGATTTTCAAATATTTACTACAAATAAAATAAGCTATTATTAGTATTTTTTTTACAACAATCCCACAAACTTGTTAATTGATAAAAAACTTGTATAACTTTTTACTATAATAATAAAGATAATAGATAATAGTCCCGAAGAAACAATTAAATCAAATTTAGTTAAGGCCTATCAAAATACAATGGCACAAAATGGAGATAATATTAGTCAAAATTTAAGATTTTAATAAAAAGGAAACTCAATAACACAAATAAAAAAAATTGATATTTTTTACATTAATATTTTTATTTTTTTTTATAATAATCTTGGCAAGATATTAAATTTTAAAATAAGGCATGTTTGCATATTATGAGTAAATTATATTTCTTCTAAATTATCTGAAAAAGAATAAACAAATGAAAGGCAATAATGTGTAAGCAACACAAGTCAACAATCTTTTTCATCAGATAATTTTTTTCAAATATTTCAATATGTCTGCCCTATAAAGACCCCTCAATATTGCTTGGTAAAAATTGCCCTTCAAAAGTTGTAATAACAATATAGTTGAAATATAAAGCAAAGGATAACATTCTTAAATAAAAATATTAGTTTTACAACCAATTGAAGGCACAACTAGAATTATTATATTATTAGTCAAAGAATACAACTTACATTACTAATAGAGTGTATCATTTAAATATTTCTTTAAATATAAAAAGTACACAGATCTGAGAGATTGCACGTGTAAGGCACTTGATTCAAATGCAAGTAATCAGTCCTATGCCGAATTAAAATAAATATATGTTTTTAATCTACATCATCATAATACTGCACCACCAAGCCACTTATCGAAACTATATTTCTGAATGTTCTGAAGCAGTGTTGCCAATGCTACGGCAATTACCGTGTTCTACGGGCTTTCAGGCCAAATAATCACAATAACCATGGCCACTGTACTAAATTCTATGGCTTTACGCAAATTCTACGGCAATTAATAAATTTTTTTATAATTCACTTTTAGGGTATTCAACTGTTTTAAGTGTTATAAATTTGAACTTCGTCAATATACGAAAAATATAAGACAAGAAAATAGTATTGATTATGAAGAAGAGTTTATAGAAAATATTTAAAATTTACACCGGGCTTAAAAATTGAAATAAAATTATAATCTATTAAAAATAATTAAGTAATTGTTGTTATTTTTTTTTCCAAACAAATAGAGGAAATTTGCAAACATTTAATTAATGTTAAAAACCTTAAAACAACGCCATTTGGCTAATTTTGAAAAGTGTTTCCTTTTTTAAGCAGTGGCACGGCCCACCATTGATCCTCTTTCTTAAAAAAAAACGGCTTTTTAACCTAATATACAGGGCCGCCTAAAATTTGCATTGGCAACACTGTTCTGAAGTAGTTTCTTTTGCTGTAAAATATACTTACTATTGCTCCTTTTATCAAAGATATTAAGAGCATGGAAGACTTATTGACCTCGCGACAGTGGCAAAGGATGGAGCACTTACTAATCTAATAAATATTGTCATGGTCAAATTTGAGATAAAAACAGTAAATATAAATAATTAAATTTCAATAAAATACAAGGCAGTCACGAACACAATAAGATTTGTGCGTATGAATTAATAATATTTTGATACATTATATAAAAAGTCGCGATATAACTTTTTTTACTGGTATAAATTTAAAGCCTAGATAAATATAATTTCTGTATTACAATTTGTGTTTTAGCCTCAAAGACAGTCAAACTTGAGTAAGATATGTAAGTATGTATAACCACTAATAACCTTTTCCAATATATCTATCTACCCATAACCTAGAACAGTCAGCAAACGTAAAAAGATCATAAAAATAATAATTAAATTATTCGTTCCATTTACCACGTTCCACATTACCAGAGATTATGGACAGATATAAAATTTAGAATGGCCGTAAGACACCAGTTTTGACAATTTGAAGTAATTATTGAATACACATAAAATTTCAAGAAATACAGGCACCTATAAAATATCCAAAGTTACACAAATGAACTATCAATATAAAGTTAAAAGCCATAAAATATTCAATAGTAATAAATCACTTTATCTTAAAAAACCTATTATTTACCTACAAATAATATGTAAATACTTGTTAATTTCGAAAATAATAATTTGACTATCAGAGACAATGATTCTGGCAAGTGATTGAAGTAATGTTGTTTAATAATAACACTTTGGTAATCAAAAGGCGACTGGGAGACGCGGCGGTCACTGAAATAGAAGACAAATTACTAAATTAATAATATTTTTGTGTCATATTCTGAGAAACAAGCAAATGGGCCAACCTATGGTGACCTCTATTCAAGAAATAAAATAACGCTTCACACTCATAGCCCCACACTAAATTCCCTTTGTGTAGGTGCCATGGACAACACACACAGACAAGGATACACACACTCAGAATAAAAAGAAAATGTGTGCAATTCACACGTGGTAGAAGTGACCTTCAAAAATTTTGATTTCCAGATTTTCTTTATAATATTAGTGTAGATAAATGTCATGAACTCACCACAAATCTGTTGACTTTGGGGACAAACGTCTTGGAGACGGTCGTTGTTTTCACATTCATGTTTTCAAATTTCTCACGTAAACTGAAACAATATTTATGTAATTCATAAAACACATTTTACAATTCAGAATTTTCGAATCATACTATGAAAGCTTTGTCTATCAAGATGGTTCTTAGCTACGTTTGGTGGAAATATACAGTTGTGTTGATGACACACTTAGTACAAAATATTGGGGGTTTAAATTTTACAATTTAATGTAAGACAACCCTGTAGCATTTGGTGACCCTGCTTGCGAAACCAGCAGATATTTACATGTCATGGGTACACCAACCCTCGTAGTCCTACTAGTAGACAAAATGGTAGGACCATGGGAAAATCCCCGTCAGTATAAAGCCTGAAGGGCTGACAAATAATTCTTGACAAAAAATAACCGATTTCAAAATTAGAGAGATAACTCAAAAACTACTTGTCAGATCTTGCTCAAATTTAAATGGGACCGCATGACAAGCACCAGCTTTTGATTAAAAAAAGAATCATCGAAATCGGTTCACCCAGTCGAAAGTTTTGAGGTAACAAACATAAAAATACAGTCGAATTGAATACCTCTTCCTTTTTTTGAAGTCTGTTAAAAAGCAGACGGGCCACCTGATGGTAAGTGGTCATCGTCGTCTGTAGACATAAGCAATACCAAAAGAATCGCCAATGCATCGCCGGACCTAAAGAACTCTTTACACCTTTTTTAAAGAACCCCATGTCACTTAAATATTACTTAAGAGAAATAAAATTGATAGTGATATAATATTACTAGCCTTTGCTAGCGAAATTTTTAATTAATTAATTTAGATTTATAGAACCATATTAGATGATACCCGTGGCTTTGCGCTTGTGGATATCTGAACTTTTCTGAGATAAAAAGTAGCATATGTGTTAATCCAGAGTATAAGCTATCTCCATTCCAAATTTCAGCCAAATTGTTTAAGTAGTTATGGCGTGATTGAGGAACAAACATCTTCACAAACTTTCCTATTTATAATATTAATAACAGGATAAACGCGAACCTCTTAGCAGTCTCAAGCTGCGACTCCCCATCCTCCTCGTCGTCCCCCTCCCCCTCCCTCTCCCTCTCCCCCCGCGGGATGACGACGGCGGAGGGGGAGCGCGCGGGCTCCGACTCCGACCAGTGCTCGAACCGGTCGCGGAAGCTCTTCGTGCGGGCTAGCTGTTGCGCCTGCGGAATATATCAACGTTTAGAGAAGAAAAGCCGTAAAGAAACTCCTCAGCACACACGCACACAATTTTTGTATGATTGATGTCTTTTTTGTTTTATATTTATTTTTTACTTTTTATTTATAACAAGAGGTTTGAACCTAGTTTCCCAAAACACAGGGAATCTTAGTGTGGGAGGTAGTAATCAAAATAGCTATGTTACAAAGGATAAGCAATAAATGTTTTTTTTTTTTTCATTTTCATCTTTTAAAAATAAAACTTATATTTATTACAAACGACGTATTCTCTAACCTGAGCAGAACTGGTTGCCTAGCTGGTCATTTCCATGTATCCTTATCATTTAAATATTCATCTATTAACCCTTGCCTACAAGTTGAGTTTTTACTTGTTACTACATACATAATTATTTGGTTTGGGACTTTATTATAAAATTTTACATCGAGCCCCATAAAAGAACGCTGTACTTTAGAAGACGGTACGAAAAGATAAACAATTGATACATTCTAGAGGTTGTTTTGGTGACATTTTGGTGACCTCTAGTACCCACTAGGTCATCTGAGCCAGACCCCTTATAACGAAATATAATGATCTGATGATGAATAAGAGTGCAGAAGCGCTATTTGTTTACTAAGCTATCTTAAATCGTAAGTTACCTCACTATTACAAAACAACTGACCTGTTTCAAAGCCTCATCCCTCTGCCTCGCCTCGAGGTACAATCTCCTGCGTTCCTCCTCGCTGTCTTCCTCCTCCGAGCTGTACTCGTCCGAGGAGTCCACGTGGCGGTTCTCCTCGCCCGGCGGCGGGGGGGTGAAGCGCTTCAGGGGCTTCGGACCTGGGGGTTAGAGGGTTAAAGTAGGATAAGTTCACCGGTGCGTTCACCAGAGATCCCGGTGTTCTTCACCATATCACCGATCTTCACCATATGCACGGGATGGATGCCGAGAGGGTTTAATCCGCAACCTGTAGGTTCGGGTAACTATGGAAGATTTCTCCCTCGAAAAAAAAAGATTAGGATAAGTTACGGCTACAATAGATAGCTTGGTCGCATGGTCTTGGGATAGCTGTCCCAAGCCCGACATCCCAAATAGTAATAGGATAAGTTAAAGTAGATGTGCATATTACAATATGTTTTATAATATATTGATAACATAGGAACACGTTGGCAACAATATGGAAGTGTGCGCCCAATAAACATCTGGATGGCAAGCTTTGAAGAGGTAACTGAAGAATCACTTATATGGTTACCAGTACGCATCTTCTTTTATTCTTAAGTTGTTATTTGTTATTCGTTAATAGGAATTCTGAAGTCTGCCCACACAGGCCAAAAAATATCTGATTTGTCATAACTGTTCATATGGCAAATTTTTTCTCTCTTTGTGTCTGTCAGTATTTTATTATGTGTCTGTCCGTCTGTATCTCACTGCGTGTCCCACTATGTGTGTGTCTCCTCCCACTATGTGTCTGTCACTCTCCCACTATGTGTCTGTCTCTCTCCCACTATGTGTCTGTCCCTCTTCCACTATGTGTCTCTCTCTCTCTTACTATGTGTCTGTCCCTCTCCCACTATGTGTCTCACCAGTATGCTCCTCAGGGCGATGCTGGCTCTCCTCCATCTGTCGGAACACGCTGATCATCCGCGAGGCGGTGTGTCTGTCGGCGGCGAGCGCTGTGTCTCCGGCGGTCTGGTCCCCGCGGACCACGCTCGGCTCGTGGTACAACTCGGGGGAGGGGGACTTGGCGCGCTGGGGGATAACAGATTGTGTTATCTATACCGATATTATAAAGCTGAATTTTTATGTTTGTTACCTCAGAACTTTCGACTGGGTGAACCGATTTTGATGATTCTTGTTTAAATCGAAAGCTGGTGCTTGTCATGTGGTCCCACTTAAATTTGAGCGAGATCTGACAATGGTATCCATGAGAAAACCATATAAGTCTTAAATTTGCATTAAGTATGTCCGCGACAAATGGTCAAATAACTCATGTCTCAATAACACGCCAACCGATTTCGACGAATCTTTTTTTATTGGAAAGGATGTACTTAATTGAAGTCGGTTTTTTTTTGTTAAAAATTTATATTATTAACGTTTTTGTATTATACCCATACGAGATATCAGTAATTTGTACGTATATTTTAGTGATATTACTGTCATCATGCCTATTATCATATATTATAATTTGTGGTGGGGTGTTTTGGTTTGCGACTTACTAAAATTATATATTGTAAGTGTACTATTGTAAAACATGTAGTGAAATGTTTGTTGACCCTAATAGATTAAAAAAAATCTAACTCTTGGTGTGTGTACCTGTGTCTGTCGCGGCGGCGTCATGCGGAACTCCCTGCGCTCGGTCTGCGGGCGATACGTCTCGAAGAACCGGAACCGGTCCCCGATGTCTGCCGTCTCTATCTTCACCTCCTCCACCTTGTCGCCCGCGCGGACCACGTCCTTCGGCACGAATGGCTGACGAGCAATGATATTAAACTATAGATCCGTTATGCCCTTACAAATCAACCAAAAAATCTGTTCCGACCGAGCTACAGCACACACACGTTTATCTTTTGTCTCACTACACCAATCACTATTACATTGGTAAATTATGTAAAAGGGATGACACTACTAAAACCATAATAGTGAAAAAGACAGCTAGACGGCCTCACTCAGAGGCAGCTATCAACTGTCTGAATTAAAATCGCTACACTTGTCTTAATTCGACTGACATAATTTCAGCGCCATCTTGGCATATCTCGTATATGATATCATTGATTAGGGGCTAGTTATAATAGGGATGTTAACACTAATTATAATATAAATTTATGTCTAAAGTATTAGTGGTTGTTAAAGGCCTAAAATATGATTATTTTATTGAAATCAATCACAATAAATTAAATATCATTGATTTAAAATGTTGATTAAAAATTGTACTCACTGTCACGTGACCTCAAACGCCATTTTGAGCTTATGACGTCATTGAAAGTATTTTATATGCAAATTCAACTAACTTCAGTAGACAGATATTATTGAATATCGGTTATTGACGTCACGTGACGTTTTTGGTGGGAAATTTCATAATGATTTTTATTTATCAATTTTTGCTTTTAAATTGAAGATTATTATTTTTATAATACTTTTTTCGTGAATATTGAGGTTCTATCTATAAAATAAAATTGAATCCTAAAATTAGTCAACATCCCTATTGTGTGAGGACAAATATAACCATTTTTCATTTCTTTTCAAGTTATACAATACCGTAGTTTTCCGGCATAATGAATACCCTATATCCTATTCCAGACCATAGTCTACCTGTTTACAAAATTTCATGAAAATATGTTCAGTAGTTTTTACGTAAAAGAGTAACAAACTGATTGGTATTCATTCTTTTTCCTTTGCTTATTTTCATAGTAACAAAAAAAATCTTTTTGCCTTTACACTTTGAGAATGCTCGTTGTTGGCCCGTATATTATTGAAATGAAATGAAATATTTTTTTATTCATGTAGGTATCACTGATACTCTTATGCACGTCATTTTTTTAATCTACCAGCTTTTCGGAAAGGTGCTTTGTCATGGAGGAGAAGAAAAGCCGTAACGAAACTCCTCAGGACATCAACACAACGACTCACAATTTCCTTCCGTTTGGGCGGCTCCTGCGGCGGCGGTGACTTGGGTGCAATACCCTTGGCGTTGGCGTCCAGCTCCAGGAATATCGACCGGGACTTCTTCGCGATGCCGGCTGGAATCAACAACCACCACATTGTACACAGTTCTTTCTTTCTTTATTCTTCTCTCTTTTTTGGAGTCGCTGATGTTCATGGGTGACGATAGC
This sequence comes from Thymelicus lineola, assembly GCA_963932265.1. Lineage (NCBI taxonomy): Eukaryota > Metazoa > Arthropoda > Insecta > Lepidoptera > Hesperiidae > Thymelicus > Thymelicus lineola. The sequence continues at coordinate 8,875,452 of OZ010707.1, forward strand.
TACTTATCAGGTTCATTAAATAATTTGTCGATTATTATAAAAAAAAAACACTTAATCAACATAATTGTAGTGCGTAAAAACTCAAAATCTTCCAAAACTACCGTCAAATTGCTTATTATAGCCAATCAAATTGAAAAGAGTACCTTGTCATTGACTTTGATCTTAGGCAGCTGGTTCTGTTAAGTACCACCCCCCTCACGTTACAAAATTATATTTTCCCCCCTTCCTTCAGTCCCTTCCTAACGTTCCAACCTACCTGTCAAATTGCTCACCAGATCCTATCCGGAAACCAATTTGCAAAGTCTAGCTCACCTTCGTTGAAGAGTGCCCTGTCGTCGAGGTCTCGGTTCTTGGGCGGCTGGTTCTCGTCGTTGAACACCTCCCCCGTTTCGAAGCGTTCCTTGATGGCTCGCGCTTTCTCCGCGTCTAAGTCTAGTTCTTTAGCGATCTTGTCGGCCGAAGTTATAGCTGAAAATAGGATACAAATGAAATGCAATTTTAATTTATTGTGTAATTTACTGCCAGCGACTAACGTTTCATTTGACATGTTTTATTATTTTGTTGTGATTATAATTTTATTTTTGTTTGTTTTTACTTTTTTCGTATAATTACTATTTCTCGTTATTTATTTTAATCTGATTTCGTTCTGACATTTTAAAATTGTATTTTGTAGTGTAATTTTCTTTGGCTACGTCATTCTAATTGACTAATTGAATAGAATCAAATAAATAAATAATGATGTTTGACACTTTGCAAATTTTTGGATAGGAACTCAATCAAGCCTTCTCTTGATAACATAAAGATATTTTTAAACATTTTTACTATTGTACCTTGTTCACTCTGCATGACTGACTGCTCATACATCTCTTTGATTTTCGCTTGTTTGCCCTGGAAAATAATAATTTATTTTTATAAAAATGACATATTTTACTGAAAAATGGGGTCCTTCAAGAAGTGGGTCTATTGTTTTCTTCAAGGCCGGCAACGCATTGGTGACGCCTCTGGTGTTACTAATGTCCATGGGAGGCGGTGGTCACTTACCACCAGGTGACCTGTCCGCTCGTTTGCTTGTTCAAGGCATAAAAAAAATTCAAAAGTTTCCATAATATTATACTGTTCAAGTTACACAAAAATCCAGTTCAGTTACCCAAAAATTTACTTATTAAAATACACAAAAATCCCGTTTAGTTGCACAAAAATTCCGTTAAGTTACCAAAAAATCCCAATTCAGTTACCCAAAAATCCAATTCAGTTACCCAAAAATCCAATTCAGTTACACAAAAATCCCGTTCAGTTACCCAAAAATCCAATTCAATTACTCAAAAATCCCGTTCAGTTAACCAAAAATCCAATTCGGTTACCCAAAAATTCATTCAATTACACAAAAATCCAATTCAGTTACCCAAAAATCCAATTCAGTTACACAAAAATCCCGTTCAGTTACCCAAAAATCCAATTCAATTACTCAAAAATCCCGTTCAGTTAACCAAAAATCCAATTCAGTTACCCAAAAATTCCATTCAATTACACAAAAATCCAATTCATTCAGTTACCTAAAAATCCCATTCAATTCCACAAAAATCCCATTCAGTTACACAAACCCCCAAACATCTCACCATAAAGAGCCGGCTGCGGATGTTCTGTATCTCCTGCTTGCGCTCCCGGTGGCGCTCGGAGGCGGCGTGCTGCGCCTGCGGGCCGCGCTCGAACCGCGTCACGATCTCGCTCATGTTGCACAGCGACTGTTGCTCGCGATTGTTCGTAGCGCGGTACGACTGCTTCAGCACTGAGTCTGCGTCTGAGGGGATTATTTTGGCAATGCCAAAGGAAGTTGTTATAGACTGAGAGGGAAGGGAATTCACATGAACAAACTCGCTAGTTAGTTACACACTGATTTAGTTAAGTACTCTGTGCTGATTTAATAATATAATTTGCCAAGTGATTAAGTACTCTGTGATAATTGCCATAGCAACGGCAGACTACCTATCGCCTGCCCACAGATACATTTAAAACAGAAGTTTAAATATACAAATGGAGGATCAGATCAGGTAACATTAGATTATCAATTTCTGATTAATAAACAGCTTTATATATCGCTGTATACCAATAAAATCAATATCACCTGATGGTAAGTGGCTATTGTCGCCCATGAACAAGCAACATCAAACTCATCACTGACGCGTTGCCGGCCAAGAAAGAGAGAAGAAAAAGAAAGAGCTGGTTCTCAAGCCCCCAGCCGGAACACGACAAGTCGTTTGGCGGCTGACTCATGCTCAAGGGTGGTAGCTATCCAGGCGAACCCCATGGAGAAATAATAATAGTATTAATGCATAAGATACCTTCTTCATCCTCAGGCTCGCTGGAGCTGGGCTCGACAGGCACGCCGTTTAGGTATTCATCAGACACGCCCACATCCATTCCCTTCGCTTTGAATCTGGAGCGGACAAGGTGACATAAGGGAACATACCAAAACCACGTAACCCATTTTTTCCAACTTTTTACCCCCCCTCCCCCCCCCTTCGTGACCATCCGTAGTATATAAAAAGACCCCCCCTCCCCCCTAGTTTTCACGTGGTAATTGATAAATACGGTTTTCAATACTTTTTTGCAAAAACAGAGTTAAAAGATAATAATTTTGCTTATATTTGACGACTTTGTGGCGCAATGGTTGCTAAAATATTGACTACGTGACAAAAACCTAAACCCCCCCTCCCCTCTGTGACCAATCGTGGTGTTTTGAAGACCCCCCTCCCCCCCTAAATGAGGCACGTGGTTTTGGTATGTTCCCTAACATGTTAGTTAATTCTATGGCACCCACGACACAGGGAAACCTAGTGGGGCTGAGTGTGAAGCGTTTGTACTAAAATCGACACGGTAGTTAGTATATAATACAATGACACGGGTATTTTCCCTCGTAGAGATACATACCTGGGGAAACACATTGTACCGTCAGCAGTTTACGCTATTACGCTACATTAATGCATTTGAGTCAGTGCATTTCAGATTTAGAAAATAAAGATTTGAGATTTAACATAAAACCTGTACCAATTATAATAGGTTCTTTAAAAAAATTATAACGTACCTTAATTTTACCAAGGTTATAATTTCACAAAAAATATGTTTTTTTAAACAGTAAAACACAGATAAAATAACCCAACAACTACTCTCTATGAAAGTCTGGTCGCGCACTACATGAAAAACTAACGTCTGATCGATTTGATTAGCTTTTCTTTTTTTAAAAGCAACAACTTTACTATTACATCCATCAGAAATAACAATATCCTTATGCTTTTTGTAATAAGATCTAAAATAAATTTATCTTGACATGTTCATGTTTGAATTAATGTGGTTGCGTTGGCGGGAACGCCATAACTGAAGCGCGGCAAAAAAAGATTAGAAGAAAGGACACATGGAAAACATAATTATGTTTAGAATACATTGCGGTTTTAGTGAGATATGAATCCACTATGTCGAATATTAAACGAGTAATGTATAACGTTTTAATGAACGTTATTTTAAACCGTCGAAATTTATTTCAAAGTGGTTATATCCGGAGATACTAAAATAGTTTTCTAGTTGTAACAACGATACCTTTGTACGAAATACATTGCGTTTTTAGTGCAAGGGTAAGTATCTCAGACATAAATCCAAAAAACGGTTTATGTTTAAAGTTATTTATATCGTGAACAAAAAAAAACGAATAACTCCATGAGTAATACTGACGTCAAAGATTTTGTTTTGACGTCATGATGACTTTTTATTTGAACGATAGTTGTTTAATTTTTTGCTTTATTCTTTATGGTCGTAGCGCACATATCAACTCGGAAAGGGATCGGCACCGGATCGTCTCGCCGTCAACCTAACGTAAGCTCGGCTACGGCTAGGCGACGCCGCGCTTACGGCTAGGCGACGCCGCGCTTACGGCTCGCCGGCCGCTGGTTGACGGAATGAATGACAGCAGTTCGCCGACGCAGCGGTAGCCGCGGCGCGGGGCGTGCACGAGGAAACGGAAAGTTGACGGATAGCGTACGGTGAGACGTAAGCGCGGGTACGGCAAGTCGTCCACGCACCGTACCGCGGTTCGTGAGCTTGTCTCGAGGCGAGGCGATTACGTTACGAATCCGATAAGTGTGCTTTACAGTAGGGAATTTCATACAAAGAATACTGACATGCAAGAGTTGATACGTTTATGTTCCGTTTACGAGTTGATATGTGTGCTATGACCATTATTCGAAAGGAGTGTTCTATTATGCTGAACGCACATATCACACACGCTTTCGGCGCGTACGGTGCGGATATTATTTATGTGCGATCACCCTTATAACTGACGGAATTTGAAAAAATAAAAATCGTGTATTACTGCGAAACGATAGTGACATAATTGTTCTTTTAGAAAACATAAGTGAAATAATAAATTAATGTAACTCTGCATTTTAATTATTAAATTAAATTAGGTAGGTACTTAATTAGGTAGTATCTTATTGTAGGTTTGTAGCTTGTAGCGTTCATTAGATAAAATGCTGTATTTGTTCATTAAATAAAATTAGATTAAAAAAGCCTTCTTAGGATGTCGATTAAACGTGAATAATTAATGTTTGATAAACTTAAATAAACAGATAGTGCAACACTTTCATCTGTAAGAGTACCTAAGGTGTTCTCTCCGTTCTCTTTTATTTCTCTCTATCTATATATATCTCTCTCTCCTTATCTCTCTTTTCGCTCTCTCTAAATATCTCGCTTTCTTTTCTCTCTCTATCTCTCCTCTCTACTCACTTGGCCAGCTTGGAGAGCAGAGCGGTGCTCCTCTCCCGCGGCGCGCGCGGCTCCAGCGACACGGGCTCCTCTGGTTCTCTCGCTTTCTTCTCGAACACCTCGAAGCGAGACTTGACGTCGAGTGATGCCAGCTCTTCTAGACCCAGGTCTGGTTTGTCTGATGCTGGGGAGAAATGTGCGTTATATATCTTAGTTGCACTCGTTGACATATTGCGCGCTCACTCGCACTTCGACCTAAGACCTAAGTGCGAGTGAGCGCGCAATATACTTGCTACTACTATAGTAGTAACAATGCTTGGCTTCGGGTACTTAAGTCGTAATCCCTGAATCAACTTTTTTTGCCAAGAATTATAATAATATAGCCTTTAAATAACTGCAACTAACTTTCGCTGTGCTGTCGGTCCCTATGACGAAATAAATAATTGGACTTTGACCACTTCAAATCTGATGAAAATTTTTAGAGATTAATGGGTTAAAACAAAAAACTCTTTAGCTTCATTTTAATTAGTATAGATAAACATTTAATTAGTCGTAGAAAGCAAAAGGCGCTGAAATAAATATCGTCTCGCTAAAAACAATCGACTAATATAACATCTAATTCAAATAATATTAGACATAATTAATTGTAAGATAAAAATAATATTTCGTACCTCTAACGACATCTGGCGGTAACTCGACTGGATTACTTTCACAAATGATCATTTGATGTTTCTTTGGAGCCGCTGCAAATAATATTTTTTTACGATTATACATTAATAATATTTTTGATTAAATAATGTATGATGTGTGTCCTCATGTGTACAGAAGCCCACAATTGTCCCACTGCTGGGCTCGGGGTCTCCTCTCACAATGTGAGGGGTACATGCCATAGTCTACCACGCTGGCCAAGTGCGGATTGGTAGACTTCACACACCTTTGAGAACTTTATGGAGAACTCTCCGGTGTGCAGGTTTTCTCACGATGTTTTCCTTTACCGAAGCGAGTGATAATTAACTTATAATACGCACATAATATTTGAAAATTAGAGGTGCGTGCCAGGATTTGAACTCGTGCCCCCGCGTTCGGGAGACCAACGTTCTAACCGTTAGGCTATCACTGCTCGGGCAGTGTACTAGTTAGAAATAATAGTTTTTTGTCTCACTAGACACACTACAGTATACATACCATCAGTGACATCATCGCCATCTACCGGCTTGGGTTCAAACAGCTGCTTGAAGTGCGGCTTGCAGTACAGCGTGGTGTGGTCGCTTTGATACGTCTCTACCCTGGAAACCATTGACTTTCATCAGTCTTGGTGGTAATGAACATTGTTTAATGCTTATGTTCTCTTTTGTTGATGACAAGTTTTCGTTCGAAACCTAGGGATGTTGACACTAATTGTAAATGAATATGAATTAATGTTTTAAGTATTAGTGGTAACATTTAAAGGCCTAAATATGATTCTTTTATCGAAATGATTCACAATAAATTAAATATCATTAATTTAAAATGTTAAAAATAGTACTCACTGTCACGTGACCTCAAATGCCATTTTGAGAATATGACGTCATTGTTCATATTTTATATGCAATTTTAACAAACTTCAGCAGACCGAAAGTATTGAATTTCGGTTAGTGACGACACGTGACGTTTTTGGTGGGAATTCCATAATGATTTTTATTCATCAAATTATATTTTTAAATTGAAGATTATTATTTTTATAATTTTTTTTCGTGAATATTTAGGTTCTATCTATAAAATAAAATTGAATTCTAAAATTAGTCAACATTCCTATTGGTAACCCACACGTCGGTCTAACACTCCGCCTTTACGCGCTCCATAGCGTACAGTAAAGGTCGTAGCTCATTTATACGACACTGATCCCGCACCGCAACCGCACAACACCGCCTGTAAAGCAAGCAGACAACTCGCTTCCCCGCGCCTACTGCTAGCAGGCTACACGCTTCCCCGCGCCTACTGCTAGCAGGCTCCACTCTTCCCCGCGGCTACAGCTAGCAGGCTACTGCCTTTCACACGTAGGAACAGTGCGGCAACATATCGCTATCTCGCTCTTACATGGAATCGGTTTAAAGATTCTTTATTTCTCATAAGACATACTTATTAATTATTATAAGTACATTGTCACTTATAATGAGAAACTTAATATCTATATACAGTATATTTCGGCGCAATTAAATGAAATCAGTGCAAAAGTGTGGACATAATATATGTAATAGCTTCTGTACCTTTCTCACTGTTTATGTGTATACATATGTGCGTGTATGTGTGTGTGTCTGCGTGTGTGTGTGTGTGTGTGTGTGTGTGGTTATATGGTTGTGAGTGTACAACAGGTAAGAAATATTTTAGCTTTTTAGATATTCAATTTTATTTTTTTATTATTAAGGTTTTGTGTGCAATTTAATGTTTATTTTCCTTAACTGTTACTCTTTATTTTTATTTTTAATTATTCAATTTTACTAAGTACGTAATTTTTAAGTAGACCTTTAAATTTGGCAAAAGAATTAACGCTTGTGATGCTTTCCGGTAGTTTATTATACATTTTTGCTCCTTCCCGTGTTATACTTGACGCGCCGTAATTTGTACGAGTTCGGGGTAACTGTAATAGGTTTGTGTGTTTTCTACGCTTACTATATTTACTGGCCACTGTCAACCTAAAATGTAATTGTGATTGTACATTTTTGTCAAGGATTTTTCTTACTAGCATGCAGGTTTTATAAGTATATATGTGTTTTATATTAAAAAGCTTGGTCCTTTTGTAAACATTATTGGTAGGTGTTAAAAAATCTAAATTAAAAAGCACTTTTATTAATTTGTTTTGCGTTCTTTGCAGCGGTAATAAGTTAGTCTTCGCCGCACACCCCCATATTTCAGTAAGATATTCTAGATGAGGTTTTACTAGAGCATTATATATTACTATGCGTACTTTCGGTGGTATACATTTAGATAATCGTCTCAAACAGCCTACTAAAGATATCAATTTTTGACGGATTTTCGTTATGTGAGGTTTCCAGGAAAGTTTACTATCTAATGTAAGTCCAAGATATTTCTCTTCTTCTGATCTTTTTATAATTTCATTATTAATTTTAAGACAAGTCTTTATAGTAATTTTTTTGTTTTTGGCTGCAAAAATCATAAAGGTGGTTTTACTAGCATTAACCGTAAGCAAGTTGTATTTAAGCCATTCATCTAGGATATCGAGATCTTTTTGAGCCTGGGCCATGATTTCATCAATATTTTCACCGTAGTAAAAAAGGCACGTATCGTCTGCGTATAGTATTAGGTCCCCTGTTAGACCAATTTCGCTTATACTGTTTATGTAAATAAGAAATAACAGGGGCCCTAAAACTGATCCTTGAGGGACGCCGTAACTTATTTTGGCCAAATCACTTTTACAATCTGAAATTTTTACAATTTGACACCGATTGGACAAGTACGACTCAAGAATTTTGTAGGCAGCGTCATCAAATAGACATTTAAGCTTTTTCAGTAAAAGTGGGTGGCTGACAGTGTCAAATGCCTTTTTCAGATCAATATATATGCCCAAGGCTATTTGTTTTTTATCAATTGCATGTTTGATATTCGTAATTAGATCTATTGTAGCTGCTGTAGTATTTGATTTGGGTCTGAAACCGTACTGTTTTTTAGACAAAAATTCAAAGCTATTTAAGTGGTTGAATATTCGTTTGTAGAGTATCTTTTCAAATATCTTAGACATTACTGGCAGAACCGATATAGGCCTGTAGTTACTTGGGTCAGTTTTAGGTCCAGATTTATAAATTGGGCTGACTTTAGCTATTTTTAGAGTATCAGGGAAGACTCCTTGATCTAAACATTTATTTATAGAAGATACCAAATCATTTACTATTAATTTTTTAATACATTTTAGAGCTTTTGTGTTTATCTCGTCTATTCCAGAACTAGAATTACTGTCTAAATTGTCTATAATCTTAATAACTTCAAGTTGTGTGCATGGTTGAAACTGTTTAAGGACTACATACGAATTGTTGTGTTGGGTATAAGGATACGAGTTATGGTTATGATAGTGAACTGGAATGTTGTGAGCTAAGACTGAGCCAATTGTTGAAAAGAATACATTAAAACTATCACAATTTTTTTTACAGTCAGTTATGGTTTCACTATTGATCACTAGTTTATGAGGTGCACTGTCAACACTTAATTTGTTATTGGCTAAGCTGGATATTAATTTCCACATTTTCTTGGGTTTTTTCTTGCAGTTATCAAAAGCAGTAAAGTAATATTTTTTTCGCAGTCTTTTAATCATTTTACATACTTTAATTTTTTTACTAGTAAATAACTTTTTAATCTGGTCGTCATTAGGATTATTTTTTAATTTTGCCCATGCTTCATTTCTTGATTCAATACTTTTGATTACATCGTATGTTATCCAATCATCTTGTGGCAGGTTTAGAATTTTGACTTTCTGTGTTTTATTATTGTTTACATTTTCCAGAATGAATTTTTCTAGCTTGGAGTAGTCATGATTTTCGTTATTGAATTTTGCATTTTTTATGCTCGTGTGCAGAGACTCGTAATTAACTGCCTGGTACTTTATTCTAGGTCTAAGCATAACTATACGTTTTTTTAGTTCACAGTAGATTTGTTTATGGTCTGACATGCTTGAATCAATTATGGTAACCTGGAATGGATGCTCCTGTATATTCGTACAGATATGGTCCAAAATTGTTTGTGTAGTACTAGTCTCGCGTGTACAAAATTCAGGCTCAATCTTGTTTAGAACAATATAACCAGACTCTTTTATACAGTGTTGATATTCAGCAGATCGATAGTCGTTACAAAGTAAATTGATATTAAAATCTCCAAACACGATACACCGCTTTCGTTTTTCTAAGTATGTCGAGTATACCTCCAAGAACTTGTTAACATTAGTGTCCGGAGGCCTATATACCAATCCTATATTTAGAGCTAGTTTATGAATGTAAATCCACAGGTAATTGTTGCGATCACTGTAAAGGGAGTCAGTTAATTCAAATGTAAAGTTTTTGTGCACGAATATGGACACACCACCTCCTGTGCCATCAGTTCTTATATTATATATATGTACATAATTCGTTATTTGTATTTGTTGTGCTTCAGCTTCCGATTCTATCCAGGTTTCAGTAATTAAAATAATATGCACAGTGGCGGGTATATATTTAAGTATGCATTTTAGCTCTTCAAGCTTATTTGAGGTCCGTATACTTCGTACATTCGCGTAAAAGAATTTCAGAGACGATGAACTGGTAGTAATACTCTCATATTTGCTTGACAATTGGTACGTAATATTATTTTTAGATTCTGTTTGGTTGATTATATTTTGTTGTTCATCTGTTGTTAATAGTTTTTTGAGTCCTTTTTAATGATTTTGGGAGTGCCTTTAATGTATTTAATTTTAAGATTTGGTTCACCATTTTCTGTACGCATAAGTAATTGTTTACGCAGATCATCCATGTATTGTTTTTGTTGTGGAGTCTGGTCTGAATATAAGCGAGTCTTATCATCCTTCAACTTTGATTTGTTACGGAGTAAGTATTTCACGGTGCTATCAGACTCAAAACAAACTTTTACAGGACGCAATTTTCCGGAGATCGGCTTTCCCAAACGGTAGTTCTTTATAGGCATAGGACAATCTGGATATATATTACGAAGAGTATTCATAATCTGTTGTCTATCGTATTCTTGCATTTTCGAAATGTCCAAAGTAGTATCTTCCGGGATGCCAACAACAATAATATTCTTCGCACGGAGCGCACGGTCGTGTAACTCAGCTGCGAGATTTTCATATGGAATTAGTGGTGGTTGCATGGTGTTTTCCGCGGTGCTCGATTGGTGATCTTGGTGCATTGAAGACATAAGTTTCTCGTTGTCGCTTTCCAGTTTACTAACGGAGGATTTTAGGTGGCTTATATCTGATGTTACCGATTTGCATGTTTCTAATTCATTTTCAACTTTCTGGATGCGCTTTGTGAGATCCCCGTGTAGCTGATTAAATGTATTCTGTGAGTTTTTGATACTCTTAATCTCTTCTCTGATTGGTTTAAGCTCAACCGTTAGTATATTATGCACCATAGTTTTCATGTCTTCCCTTAGCTTGTTGATCTCCGCAGCGACAATGTTTTGTATCAGTTCAGCCGTCAGAGTATGTTCAGGAGCCGGCGGGGAGGGCGGTGACATTGTGTTAGCCGCACCACGTTGTATCGATACGTTGTCACTATATTGCGCCTGCGGTTTAGAGCAACTTCTAACCGGGGTGTTATCGCTCTTCACTTGTTTCGGTTGTTTATTTGAGCAATCGGGACATATCCAAGACTTTTTCAAATCATGTGAGATTGTTTTTTTGTCTGCTCCATATAAGCATTGAATATGGTAGTGATTTTTACATTTGTTGCATATGAGAGAATTGCTAGCTCCATCCGATGTCTTACAACATTGAAATTTCATTGTATTTTTCTTTTAATTTTTTTTTTTCTTATAAAATTTTGATTAAAATGGTGTAATATTTTTTTTGGTAATTTTTCTTGGTAATTATTGGGTTATCAAGAAATTTGAGCGAACAAAATAATGTTCAAATCGTGAGGATCGAACTCGCGCCCAAGTGTTTGTAAGTCGAGTTCACTATCCGTTACGCCACTCGTATCGTTGGTTGTGCAGCGAAATTTTGTAGTCCGTTGATTCAGTCTTGGTGTTGCTTGTCTGATGTAGGGTATGCTTTGATTTTGTTATAAAGTACCCACACTCAATTTTTCAAACATCACTTGATATAAAAGTTTTAATCAAAATTTTACGCATATCACGAGTTTTAAGTCACAGTTTTGTTTTCAATTACACACGGTTAATCGTTTTCATTAGTTTGAGTACACTCAAGTAGCACAGAGAATGGTTTATACACTGATTTTAATTTTTTTCTGTTGAGCAACGTAAAGCGATACTACTCCATGAAGGCGCCGCGCCGTAATCCGCCGCTCGCTTACGTGTGCGGTACGCCAGACGTTAACTATTGAGGAGGAAGGTTGCGGTTAGCTTGCTTCCCGCGCGCGGCCTGCTAATTTTTGTTGTTACTGTAAAGTGCACCTACAGAGCACGATTTTAAGTTTATATTTGAATTCTCATACTTCGGTTGGATGGGAGCGGTGTCGTATTAGTCAGCTACGACCTTAAGCGAGCGGCCCGCATGCTTTAGCACGGCGGCTGCTGGCTTGAAGCCCGCTAACGGACGGCGTACGTGCGCGGATGGATGGAGGTCGGCCCGCCCCGCCGCACTAGTGGGCCTGGCCACACTCTCGAAAGTAGCGAAACGCGATTGCGAGATGTTTCAACAATCACTGTTTGTCTGTCTGTTTGTTTCGGCTAATCTCCGAAATGGCTGGACCGATTTTGACGAAACTTTCACTGGCAGATAGCTGATGTAACAAGGAGTGACTTAGATTACTTTTATTTTAGAAAAAAAAAATGTTTTAGAAAAAAACGAAGTTCGCCAAATCAGCTAGTCTATATTAAATTGTAAAGAATGTTAGTTAAACATAGACGGAGATAGAAAGCATACTGTAATATTACGGAAATACTTCGCATTCCATGTAAGAGCGAGATAGCGATATGTTGCCGCACTGTTCCTACGTGTGAAAGGCAGTAGCCTGCTAGCTGTAGCCGCGGGGAAGCGTGGAGCCTGCTAGCAGTAGGCGCGGGGAAGCGTGTAGCCTGCTAGCAGTAGGCGCGGGGAAGCGAGGTGTCTGCTTGCTTTACAGGCGGTGTTGTGCGGTTGCGGTGCGGGATCAGTGTCGTATAAATGAGCTACGACCTTTACGTGTGCGGTACGCCAGACGTTAACTATTGAGTGGCAAGGTTGCGGTAAGCTTGCTTCCCGCGCGCGGCCTGCTAATTTTTGTTGTTACTGTAAAGTGCACCTACAGAGCACGATTTTAAGTTTATATTTGAATTCTCATACTTTGGTTAGGTGGGAGCGGTGTCGTGTAAGTGAGCTACGACCTTAACACTCCGCCTTTACGCGCTCCATAGCGTACAGTAACACTACAATATAGCGTACAGTACAGTACAAAACAGTACGGTACAGTACAGTAAAATACAGTACAGTAGAGTACAAAACAGTGCGGTACTCACGTGAGCTGTTTATTGCACTGCACGCAACGGAAGCATTCCTTGTGCCACGCGCGCCGTTCCGCCTTCACGCGCTCCATTGCGTACACGGGGCGTGCGCACTTCTCGCACTGCGGGTTCTCGCCCTCGGCTTTCATCTTCTTGTATAGCTTCTCTGAGCTCTTCGACTGGAACAGATAAAGAACGAGCTATTAAATAAACATAATACATAATAATAATAATAAATACACACTCATACCCCCGTAGGTTTTCACCTGTGTCGCGGGTGGCGTGGACAACACATATCGCACGCTCAATGGAAAAAAGGCATAAGATGAAAATAGCAACTTTACAGGAGAATAACAAAACATCAAATATCAGTAAGTAGTGTAAGGAATTTGCATTACGATTTTTTGCACAAAACCGTCAATTCAATGATAAAAATTTGAAAAAAATTGAGCATTTTTCAATCATATTAATAACTATAATTCAACGGAAGACGACTTATGCTTTTTTTCCACTGAGGGTGCGATATAACACATCACAATAACACCCTGCACCCGAGTACAAATATTCATCTGTCACATAAATATCTGCCCCGGCCGGGAATCGAAGCCGGGACCCTCACTTCGCAGGCAAGGTCGTTACCGACTGGGCTACAGGGTCGTCAAATATAACGAGAAAAAGAGAAAGTCGCATGAAGGTAAAGGTATGACTATTTCACATATTATAATATGGTTTCTCACAGTTAACTAACATAAGCCACGTTAAGAGACTTATGTGGTGGAGTGTGCTCTAGTTCTCCTCAAGAGGAGACTCGTGCTCAGTAGCGAGCCATTAACAGGTTTAAGCCACAGCCACAACTTGATTAATTATGTACATAATGTACAGTTAATTAAAATACAAACAATTTAAATAAATTAAAAACATACACACGCCAAAAGGCTATAAACTCGTTAATTTTATACACTTAATTTAGTTTATTATTATATAATTTAACTTAATAATTCATAAACAATTTATTGACTTACTTAAACCTGCAGTGCGCATAAGGACAACAAAAACTGACATAATATAAGTTGTTAGTTTTGTCTTACAAGATAAACATTTTTCTAAAACAACATTGGTTGGCTATTTTTAGTTGATAAGCTTGGTTTATCTAATTATGATTGACTCTAGGAGAATGTGATGTGATAAGCTCATACATATCTCCGGTTACTAAGGCCTAATGGTTTAAAATCCTCTCCCAAAAAAACTTGATTAAAATAATAATAGGAATTTTTGTGAGATGTATGCAAAGAATACTTCAAGGTTTTTAACACTATAAGATATTATTTCATACAATTTACCGTAAATACCTGCAATATATTTTATCTTTCAACAACTTACCTAAAATACATGTACCTACTTACTTTAAACAGTCCACCAAATACAAAATCTTATACACTTTTACCAGAGTACTTATAAAAATCTTGTTATATGTTATTAAGTTAGTGCGCTCACCACCCTGGACCACATCTCCACTTACCATCAGGTGGGATTGTGGTCAAGCATTAACTTATTTTAAGTAAAAAAAAAAAAAAAAAAATTTCACGTATCATAGCTAATAGAATGACTAATAAGCAACGATGCAACATCTGTACAAACACATACAGTCCGTTTTATTACACAAGTATTATTACTAAAACAATCTTAGCACTACTCTTTAATGAGATTCGAATCTACATAAACTAAGTAAAAAAATATTAAACTGAGGCATTAAAATTAAATTATTCATATTGTGTCTGCCTTATTTTTACATTTCTAATTACGAATAAGACACTAAGAATAAGATTTCTTACTGAATATGGATCGCCTATAAAACTGACTATAGTCACTATTATTAGTAATTATACACCGATATTCGACATGTCATATTTGACGCGTCACCAACATGACGAGGTGGCCGAGAGGTTAATGGTCGTAGCGCACATATCAACTCGGAAAGGGATCGGCACCGGATCGCCTCGCCGTCAACCTAACGTAAGCTCGGCTACGGCTAGGCGACGCCGCGCTTACGGCTCGCCGGCCGCTGGTTGACGGAATGAATGACAGCAGTTCGCCGACGCAGCGGTACGCGGCGCGGGGCGTGCACGAGGAAACGGAAAGTCGACGGATAGCGTACGGTGAGACGTAAGCGCGGGTACGGCAAGTCGTCCACGCACCGTAAGCTTGTCTCGAGGCGAGGCGATTACGTTACGGATCCGATAAGTGTGCTTTACAGTAGGGAGTTTCATACAAAGAATACTGACATACAAGAGTTGATACGTTTACGTTCCGTTTACGAGTTGATATGTGTGCTATGACCATAAGGCGTTGGACTGCTAATCCAATGTGCTCTGCACGCGTGGGTTCGAATCCCATCCTCGTCGAATACTTTTTAGATTTTTTTAAAGTTAATAGCGTGTCTTTTTCCTCTTCTCTTTAGGTTTGCAACAAAAATATACTTTTTACAATTTTTCAACGTTGGAAATCCAATATTTTTGACTGTAGATAAGTAGATATAACCAGTACCATGAACTATAATTTTTTATCGCAATTTCAACTTCGCATGTATCTTAACAGGCAACTATAAACAGGCATAGTTGCATAATCATAACGACGGTTATATAAAAATCAATAATGTCTCAAAAAAGTCAACTTTACAGTAGGTGAAAAGAAAACATATTGACTTGTTTGAGATATTGTAGGTAATAAAAGTGTATTTTGATCAACTCACCACAGAAATCGATCCTTCATCCTTGTGCCGTCTGCTAGACTTGGTCTTCTTTTTGACCTGGCGCTGCTCTGACACCTGTACTTCTTGGTAACTCCTCGTCACCCTGGACTCCGACTGGATGAGGGTCTGGGACTCCATCGCTGCCGTCGACACCATCGCCATTACTTATGCTCTAAAAACAAACAAAAAAACAATTAAAATAACCTTGGATACTTGAATCTTGGAACAAATTGAACATTGTGAGAAAACTAAATATTCCAGCTGTTGTAATATAAAATAAAAACAGTTGCTTTAATAAATAGATTAAAAAATAAAATGTAATTTAGTAAACACTAGACAAAATATCAGCCCATTTGGAAAAGTATTTTTTTTTTCACAGGGGATTCTTCCAGATTGGTACTGTATTTATGAAAATACTGTTCCGATAATAGGGTCCATGAGGAATTGTAGGAACTCCTCAAATATCATAGGTACGTATGGATTAATAATAATAAATGGTTCCCTTTACGTCGAGTCTGAAAGTCTTTTGTTCTCGAAAATATTGCAATGTTTTTCGAATTGCTTTTTTCTTTCAGTTTTACTTATAATCAAAAATTTTAAGAAAAAAATAACCGACTTCAAGTGAAGTACATCCAATAAAAAAAGAATCGTCGAAATCGGTTGGATATTGAGTTATTCGTCCATTTATCGCGCACATACTTAATGCAAAAAGACTTATATGCTTTTGACATGGATGCCATTGTCAGAGTTCGCTCTTTATGTGGGACCACACGACACGCAGCACAGCGCAGCGACAGCTTTCGCTTAAAACAAGAATCATCAAAATCGGTTCACCCAGTCCAAAGTTCTGAGGTAACAAACATAAAAAAATACAGTCGAATTGAGAACCTCCTCCTTTTTTGAAGTCGGTTAAAAACCTATCGGATTATGAACATGAACAGTACTTATTAACTCTCTCATAATGAACCCTAAATAATTAGGTATGTTACGAGTAAATCGTGTATCGCTCATAATTATGATCAGTCGCAAATAAACCATCGTTCAGTTAATACATGCATTTTATTTCTAAACACCGGGCGCCGGCCGTAACTTTCAAATATACCTTGTGTCGTCAACATATGGTCCTTCGAGCCGGATTCAGCGAGGATTCACTATAGTGCAAAAACTGCCGGCCGGCGAGGCCTATTGTTCGACTCGACGTATTAACGAGTAAACAAGTACAAAGTCCAACCTTTCTATGCAGTTATAAGATCGTAATATTTGTGCAATTGAATAACTTCAACGGTAATTATGACTACATAATATGAAGACGTGTTGGTGCAATTAAGTGATTTACATGCGCTTATAAATAAGGCACAAGTTAACATCAAGAAATGTCCTAAGAGTAGACTTACCCGCGGCTATGTACAGACCAGAATAAAGGGCATAGAAGAATACTGGGATGCATATCGCGCCGCGCATACTAATTTGCTACGACTTACTAAGCGAGATCAACGGGAGTCTATTGATTATTTCATTCAAGATGATCACACCGCATGTGAAGAGTTGTACATGGGCTTACGAGCAGATTTGTTGGACATGCTGGAGCCTGCTGCCCCACTGAACACTACAACGACGTCTTCGGAACGCGAGTCGAGTGCAGCGGAGATTAAGTTGCCTCATATTAACATGCCTACATTTTCGGGAGCCTACGAGGAGTGGCAGTCGTTTGAAGACACATTTATGACGCTTATCTACAATAACAGCAGTCTCAACGAGATACAAAAATTGCATTATTTGAAGTCTTGTGTTTGTGGCGAAGCGAAGAATACAATAAAACATTTTCAAATTGTTAAGAATAACTTTCATGCGGCGTGGGATGCTTTGAAGGCAAGATACAGTCACAAGAGACTTATTGTTAATTCAGTGTTAAAAAGATTATTTTCAATTAAAAAGGTTGGTGCTCAGTTATCGGGACAGTTGAAAACATTAATTGATAGTACCAAAGAGTGTTTGAATAGCTTAAATAACTTAGAAATTAACACGGATACATGGGACGCTATTATTATATATTTAATTGTTCAAAAATTAGATACGGAAACTCATAAAGATTGGGAAACATATGTAAGTAAAGAGTGTTCTGAAAGTATGCCTGCCTTAAATATTTTAATTAACTTTTTGGAAAATAGAATTAAAACATTAGAATTAACATGTAGTACTGCGCCGTTGAGAGATAATAAAATTAAAGATAGATGTTTTAATGGAGCTGCCTTAATTCCGTCGACTTGTGTTTTTTGTAACAATAGTCATAACCTGTATAATTGTAAGGAATTTAGTAAATTAGACCCGGTAAATAGAAAGGAATTTGTAAAGGGGAAAGGATTATGTTTTAACTGTTTATTGGCGGGGCATCCATTTTATAACTGTAAACATAAGGGAACGTGTAAATTATGTTCGAAACGACATCATTCACTTCTACATTCTTTCAAGAAATTAGAAACATCCCTGGATAGGAAGGATAGTCAAGGCACAACAGGGTTGTCTTCTATGCATACAAATGTAGAAGAAATAAAGGAGGTTACAGATGTGTTTATTGCGTCACACTTCTCTTCAGAAAATAGGAATGTTTTGTTGGCTACCGCAGTGGTTCCCGTGAGGAGTTCGACGGGCCACATCACGATGTTGCGAGCTTTAATTGACCCTGGGTCCCAGGGGACATTCATCAGTGAAAGGGCAACACAGTTCTTGCAACTTGAGAGAACTGAGATACATGGTAAGGTCACTGGGGTCGGGTCACTTCAAACTTCTGTTAGCCAAGTGGTACAACTTGAGGTTTTATCTAATTATGAGCAATCCTTCAGCCTCAAGGTCAAGGCTTATGTATTATCTACACACTTGACAACAAGGTTACCATGTAAGTATATTAAGGTGAGTAGGGACTGGAGTCATATTCAAGGGTTAACCTTAGCTGATTCAAATTATTATGCACCGGGAAAAATTGACGTTCTGCTGGGTGTTGAGGTCTATGCGGAAATCCTTAAGAATAATTTTATTAAAGGCCCTTCAGGCACACCGTGCGCGCAAGAGACTAGTTTAGGTTGGATCCTATTTGGTAGTATAGGTGACGAACAGTCCACTCATACTAGCGTAGTGCTTTGCAATCAAATGAATTTTGATGATATAATGAGATCTATGTGGGAATTACAGCCTACTAATGAACGTTTACATACAGCGGAAGAAAAATTATGTGAACAAATATATACAAACACACACACGAGAACGTGTGACGGAAGATATATTGTAAGGTTACCAATGAAAACAGAACAACCTTTGTCTACGGAGGGTAATACAAGAGAGGTAGCAGTGAGAAGATTGTGTCAGTTGGAAAAAAGATTTAGAAGAGAACCAAACTTAAGGAAAGAGTATGAAAGGGTTATTAAGGAGTACATAGACAAGAATTACATAGAAGAAGTTCCGAAAGAAGAATTAAATAAGCCTGCTGTATACTTACCACACCATCCTGTAGTACGTGAGGATAAGGAAACCACACGTGTCCGTATCGTGTTTGATGCTTCGGCTAAGGGGTCAAACAACATTTCTCTGAATGACGAGCTGCTTGTTGGTCCTCCGCTCCAGGAAGATTTAAGAAGCCTAATCATGCGGTGGAGATTGAGGAAGGTTTGTTTCACAGCCGACATTCAGAAAATGTACCTCATGGTGTTAATTGATAAAAATGATATAGACTTACAACGAATCGTTTGGCGCTCAGGCGAAACTGAATTACCAAACGATTATCGGCTTTTACGTGTCACGTTTGGGACGGCCTCTGCTCCATACTTAGCAGTTAAAACTTTGCATCAGGTAGCAATTGATGAAGCCAAGGATCATCCCATTGTAGCGAAAATTATTAAGGAAGATTTCTTCGTAGATGACTTGATATCCGGGCAAGACACTGTCGAAGATGCAATAAATGTGGCAAAACAATTAATTGATACATTAAGAAGGGGAGGTTTTATTTTACAAAAGTGGACGTCAAACAGTGCGGAGTTTTTAGAGCAAATTCCGCCCTCTCAGAGAAGCACCAGGGTCAGTATGGACATAAAGGTGGATGGTACTATAAAGGCTTTGGGTTTGTCATGGAACATGGGTAGTGATAGCTTAGAATACCATCTATCGCTTCCACCAGTTCCAGTAAGGGTAACAAAAAGAATAGTTTTAGCGGAACTACAACGTTTATTCGACCCTCTAGGCTGGTTAGCCCCTGTGATTGTGCTTTACAAAATATTAGTACAAAGACTCTGGATTGAGCGTATTGGTTGGGATGAAGAGATCACCAATGATAATCATGATGAATGGCTAAGATTAAGGCAAGGATTTCAACACTTAGATGAAGTTAAGATTGGAAGATGGCTTCATACTACTGAGGATTTGATGGAAACTGTTACCATTCATGGTTTCTCTGATGCATCAGTTAAGGCGTATGCAGCGGTAGCCTATATAAGAGTCCAAACCAGGGATGGAGAATTTAAAACGAGTATTATTGCAGCAAAAACTCGAATTGCCCCAGTCAAGCCGGTTTCTCTTCCCCGGCTGGAGCTCTGTGGCGCTGTACTCCTATCTCGATTGCTGAAACAAGTAGGTGAAGCCATGAGAATCCCCTGTAGTAAAATATACGCCTGGACAGACTCGGCAGTCGTATTGTCGTGGTTAGCTGGAGATCCGTCAAGATGGAGTGTATTTGTCAGCAATCGTGTAGTTGAGATCACGGACACCATTCCATGTTCTCAGTGGCACCATGTTGCATCTGAAAGTAACCCAGCTGACATAGCTAGCAGAGGATTAGTTCTACCCCAGCTCGTTCACAATCGATTATGGTGGGCGGGACCCAACTGGTTACGAACACAGAATGTTCCATTAAAAAGGCCAAACGTGGAAGAAACAGATATAGAAAAAAGAAAGAATTTAAAGGTTCATTGCAGTGTATTAAAGGAGGTAAAACTTAATTTCGAGAATTTTGACACTTTAGAAGAATTGCAACGAGTTATAATTCATTGTAAGCGATTTATAAATTATAAGAAACAGCCTGAAAATATACATAAACCCTTTACCAACGAAGAATTAGAAGAAGCATTAGATCAGATAGTAAGAATAGTACAGAAGGAAGAATTTGAGGAAGAAATATATAGTTTAAAGGAAAATAAACCTATTGGTAGAAGAAGCACATTAAAATCACTAAACCCGTTTGTTGATAAAAGGGGCATCATGAGAGTTGGAGGTAGACTTCGACATGCTCCAATTGAAGACAATGCGAAATATCCTATTTTACTTGGCCATAAGAATGCAGCCGTGAAACTCATCGTAGATCAGGCACACAGAAAAACGCTTCACGGAGGTGTTCAATTAATGCTGTGTTTTCTCAGATCACGCTTTTGGATCGTAAAGGCTAAGAATTTAGTGAAGTCTCATGTTCATAAATGCTTGGTATGTGCCATACAACGATCAAGGACTAGAGAACAGCTTATGGGAGATCTTCCAAGTGCCAGAGTTACGCCAGCTCGTCCATTTCAAAATTCTGGAGTAGACTTTGCTGGTCCAATTCAAATTTTGGCAACACGTGGCAGAGGCGCCAAGTGCAGCAAGGCTTACATCGCCATATTTATTTGCATGGCCACGAAGGCAATACACTTAGAGCTCGTGGGTGACCTCACTACCGAAGCGTTCATAGCGGCCTTCAGAAGATTTGTGGCAAGACGAGGCAAGTGTAGCCAATTATGGAGCGATCGTGGAACCAATTTTGTAGGCGCAAACAAGGAGTTGAAAACCCTGTGGCAGGAAGCCAAGATGAATATGCCTGAAGACCTTGTAGACTTACTTGCTGAAGACGGAACAGAATGGCATTTCAATCCAGCTTATAGCCCAGGATTTGGAGGTTTGTGGGAGGCTGGAGTCCGGTCCATGAAACATCATCTGAGACGCATTCTTACCTGCAATCTAACCTATGAGGAGATGCTGACTACCCTTTGCCAAATAGAGGCGTGTTTGAATTCGCGACCGCTTTGCCCAGCAGACGTGATTGATATTAATAGCCTTGAAATTCTGACTCCAGGTCACTTTTTAATAGGCGAAGCTCCTATTAACATATCTGAGCCTAGCTTGATTAACTTTAATATCAATAGGTTGTCTCGGTGGCAACATACTCAAAGGTTAGTACAACACTTTTGGCGTCGTTGGCAAACAGAATATTTGACCCAGCTCCAGCAACGACCGAAATGGCAAAAACCTGTCAAAGAATTTGCCGTAGGTGACGTAGTTTTAATAAAGGAAGATAATCTTCCGCCGGGCAAATGGGCCCTAGGTCGCATCGTAGAAAAACATTCAGGCCAAGATAATTTATGTCGTGTCTATAGCATCAAATGTCGCGGTAATATTATAAAACGTAATTTGTCTAAAATTTGTGAGCTCCCAATTAATGATCAAATTGTTGAGTAGAAATAGAATTTGTTGTTGTTCTCAAAATAATAATGTATCAAAATGTTTAAGGTTTAATCAGATCTGAAATTAATGTGTAATAATTATTATATGGAATAGATTCTTACTTGCTTGATTTTATAAGAAAAATTAAGTTCAAGTCAATATTTGTTACTTCACTTTAGTGTGTTAAGCACATTAATTAATGTACGTGTCATGCATGATATAATTATTTATAAATGTATTTGTTTTGAGTTTTTGCATGTAAAAAAACTATTGTTTTTTTGGTGGGCGGTATGTTACGAGTAAATCGTGTATCGCTCATAATTATGATCAGTCGCAAATAAACCATCGTTCAGTTAATACATGCATTTTATTTCTAAACACCGGGCGCCGGCCGTAACTTTCAAATATACCTTGTGTCGTCAACAAGGTATAATATTATAATGGTTCATCGTGCCTACAGCAATAAGCTTCGTGTCTTCGTGATGCTTACTGACCTCGCCTCACTTGAGGTCAATGTTAACTGGTTCGCGAACACAATGAACCCGCGCCAAAATAACTTAAGCGACCGTTACGTCAAGTCTTGATTATTATACTTTTTATAACAATGTAACGCTAATCGTCTAGTTGTTTGAAAATCACCATCGCATTCCAGTTATTCGGAGTCGAATTTTGCTCGTTTATGCTCTTATAGAAAATGTTAGAAGTTGAACAGAAATTGTTCAAAATATATTATAATTTCTTTTAAAAATGAAGGACTCAGGGGAAAAACGACCTCAGTCCAGTTTTACCTTAAAATGAGCTTAAGATGCCATATAGTAGTAGTTTGAGAGTACTACTCGTATAAATGCGTAAATCAAGAAAAGGCGAAAACGACTTGAGTCCTCGAAAATACAGTAAAAAGAATTAATTACCATGCTACGGAAAAATGACATGAGTGTGATAAAATAACTGAAGTGTGATCTTTATAAAAAAATAAATAAAAGCTTTACGACCCACTAATACACAGGTTCCTGAATTAATACTGTTTTTTAGGTATTTTTTTCCTAGCGCTGGAACTATGTTAAGAGTAGAAAAACTATGAATTTATTGGACTGAGGTCGTTTTTCCCCTGAGCCCATTAAATGTTGGTGACCCCAGTCGATGTAAATAATTCTGCTGCCGACTCCTGGAATATCCTATCTGTAATCTTTTACGACATCCCAGGAAGAAGTAGGAGTGGTCTCAGTACCTCTCTACGTGGTCGCATCACAAATGATGAAAGCCGTAGACGAAGGATGATAATAACTGCCATAGCCCGGCGATTAGCAGGCTGAAGTGGCAATGGGCTGGCCACATTCGAAAGACCGATACCTAACCGTTGAGCGACTACTGTAAATACAATATTCATCAATAAAATCATTGTAATGTTACACTTATAACATGTCGTAGCAAATCAACAACTAAACCGTCGTGTTGTATTCAGCACAAAACAAACATAATACTCGTATCTAGATAGTAAAATATCTTTGCCTGTAAATCCTGTAATACTATTATCTGTAGGTATACGACGAGTATATTATAAAAGGCAAAAGTGATTGACTGATGTACCAACGTACAGGCAGCCCCTTAGGGCTAGATACTTAAAATTTCGCACACGTATTCCTCTTATGACGTAGGCATCCACTAATGAAGGATTTTATAAAATCCAACCCCCAAGGGGCTGAAATAGGGGATAAATATGATAAGCAAAATTTCCGCGTGCGAAGTTGCAGGCAACAGCTAGAAATATAATACATTATCTATTCGGAGAGATTCATTTCTAAACATTCAAAAGCAGTCCACTGAAACGACAGTCCCGGCGCGTGTTCGCATTTTCACCGTGCTATTTATAACCGCGATTACGTTTTGAATAAAATGCGCTACCTGAATCACTGTCCTACAGATGTGCCGCGTATTGGTAATTTGAGATGAGATGAGACTAATGAACTAAATTCTTTGCATTTCTTCGCGTAATTCATTGAATGGTGATGACATGACATGCCATATTTTTCCATTGTGTAGGCACTAATGCCATAATACTGCGTTCATTCTCGTCTTTCTTATAGATCTATTCAAGTAATAAATGACAACATTGAATGGCTTTGAGCATTAAGCTCGCCATTTGTAGTAGGTACGTACCTATGTATCGACTGTGATCAGTAAAGCTTAAATAAATAATTAAGAAATAAAAAATCTTAAGGCTTACTCTATTGGTCTGGGTTGGAAATTGGAATTCAATTTGATTTCTGAATCTGATTTAAGAAAAAACCAAATTATTATTTTTAGAATATTCTTCAATGCGAAATGATTTCGTCGCCTGCGCCCAAATAGGATTTTACTCAGAATATTAAATGTCTAAATTGTTTTAAATTACAATCAAGAAATATACTGTATACTTACTAATATATTATTAGAATTCTAATATTTCAAAAATCACTTTTACGCCCCAACTCAAGGGTCACTAACGGTTACTTAAATCGCTCCTTACTAGTGAATCACAATACAAATTCTGTACTAAAGAGACATTTAAGTAACCGTTAGTGACTATGAGTTGGGGCGTTAGACATGTTTAAAGACTCGTTCTCGAAAGAATTTCTTCATAATACTAGTATTAAAATTTATATTACCTAATACCATAAAATACAAAGTATCAAATATTCAAGTTCAGCTATAAAAATGCAAACGCAAGCAAACATAGAAAGTGAAATGACTGATTATGCTAATTGATGCATCAAGTTGATTGGTATGCACCATAGGTATGCACGGCAAATCATAACATGTAAGACATGCGATATATCTCCGCCAAACAGTGGAGAAATAATAAATTGTTACAATCATACCCTTCTAATATTACAATCCTACTTAATAAATGTGAAAATTTTTATGGATGTATTACTCTTTCACGCAAAAACTTCTATATGAGCACATAGATAGACCATGGTCTGGAACAAGACGTAGGGTACTATTATCCCAGAAAACAGTCCTCTGGCCTTTTAAAATAATTTTATGCCTGGTTATTAAAAATAAAAACAAGCATTAAATTTTAAACTTGGAATATCAAATTCAGTGTTTGTAAACAATTGGGTCGACGATTCGCGTCAATCACCGTCGAACGTTTGGTTTACAGTTCTCGATATTTACGGCATTCCGGCCTCAATCACTTAATCCATAAAGATCAAAATTAGACGTCAATGAAAAAATAACGTTCAAAACATCGGTTTCGCTATTTTCAACCAGAATAATTCGCTGTTAATAACCGTGGCGTGGTAACGCTCGCATAAAACTTTTTTTAGAGCTTTCAGAGCTAAACTACTCGTGACAACAGTGTTTGGGGCACGAAATTAACAAAATAGTTTTATAGTGGGCTGAAATGGACGAGTTGTTGTTTCAACTACGTCATGTTTATAGTTTATTGTTAGTAGAAATAAGAAAGAAAAATTTCGGGCTCATTATTACTCCTTGGGGAACTCCTGCGGCCCTGCATTATTACCAGTATAGTTTTAGGTTCGATCATATTGTTTCTTAGTGAATTTCTCTAAACTATTTAAGACATTAATATTTTAGACATGGGTAGCCAATACCTAATAGTTCTTTTTCATCGGCAACTTATCGGTAATGCATTTGGTGTTACTGATATCCATGGACGACGGTATCAAACTTATCGTCAGGTGGCTCGTTTTCGCAGGATTAAAGGTACGAAAGCTTGAATAACTATAGATTGTTTTTGTCATAAATCCAAAATCGTACTTGGTTTATTTAAAAACATTAAATTGTCCTAGGTAGTGTCGCCAGTCTTTGTTATTTCGATTATACCTAATGGCAACATTGGAAGCTATGATAGGACCAGATACTTATTATAATTATTTTTTCAAAATTGGGTTTCAAAATTTAGTTGTGTTGTGAACAAAAGACATTTTAGTATGTCAAAAAACTTAAGAGAAAAATTAGCGAGTCATGTTATTTCGTCAGCATTGGTACCTACGTGTGGTAAATTCATTATCTCATTAGTAAAAACAATTTATCATCTACATCATTATCTGCCGAATTATTGGTGAAAACAGAACTCAAAATATATACTGTCTTTTTATGACCTATGGAAATTAGCATTTGTGGAAAAAGGTTTAAAGATTTTCTTACCTTACCCCTATAAAACACAAGGTAAAATAAACCCCTAGCCTACTTCCTTTGCATAATTTAATAGCCAGTTCGGGGATTTCGCAAACGTATCGTCCAATATATTCTTTTGCTTACCAAGCTATTCGGCTTTGGAACTCTCTTCCAAAGGATGTTAGACAATTGCGCTCTAAATTCTCTTTCAAAAAAATGTTCATGCTCTTTCTGAAGCAACTCTCGTATTAAAATCATTTTATTTAATCTTTCTATCTTTATGTTATTAATGTAAGTATTTATATATTTATATTGTACCACATTTCAGCATTATTTTTCTCTGTCAATATGTATCATTGTCTCTTTTTATCATTTCCCCTCTATTCGTCAATATTAATATATAAATTATTGTTCTCCATGGTTATTGTACCGCCTTCAACTTTTCTCTGCACATCCTGAAGGTTGACTGTTAGAGAATGCTACTTAGCATTAAGTCCGCCTATTGTACCACTTTTCTTTGGTTCAATAAAGATTAAATAAATAAATATCTCCACGAATCGCACATTCCTGTTTCTCAACGCGTGTTTCAAAGTATAAATTCACTTGTTTACTTGTATATTTGGATCGAGTGGGAGTCGCTCCAACTGATTGGAATTTCACCAAATTGCTCCCAATTTCATGTTAAGCTTTTCTAGTGTAAGAACGTATTTATCTCTGACTTTGTTCGGCTCTTTTAAGATAAATACACTGCCAAGATTGATTTTGAGTCAAACAAATGAATATTTACAGTTGAAAGTAATACACGTTATGTAGATTGTGGAAAATATTACATTTTACGCACATAGAAAATATGTAGGGCTTTATAAAACAATCAACCGAATTTGTTTTTTATACGTTTTCCGCAGTAACTTCATCGTACTTAAATGCACATAGCTTAAAATGAGTACTCATAATAAGTACGCCAACACTTTATCCAGAAGCTTATACACAATATTTTAAAATATAATAATAGAAGCTGGTTATAGACTATAGTATACGACGTGATCTTTTTAAGCAACTTATTTTAAATACGATAAGTACCAACATGAACAAGAGAACAAGATGAAAGTGACGAACATACTAATAAAGAACAAAAGGTACACTGGTATGTACCACTTTAATGTTTGGTAAATTTTGAAGAAACCTCTAGAATTTTATTAAAATTATCTTTTAAACTAAGACTGCATAATAATATAAATACATTCAAAGTCAAGGTCGAGAGTCGCGAGAAAAGGAAAATCTTGGCAAAAACATTACAAACACTCATTTCGTTGAAATAGGTAATTAGTGACGATTAGAAGCGATTTAATAATACGATGAATAAAATAAATAGTCTGAAAGGCCTGAACAGTAGAAAACCTGATGATAAGAGGGTAGCATTGTCTGTCGACAACACCATATTAGTCATCAACACGATAGCTTGAAATGACAAAGCTAGTTAGTGCAAGTTGGAATTACTTCTCACACGTATTAAAACTTAACCTGAAAAGGCACGCGGAAGATAAACTTAGTGATTCTATTATAGAATTAGTAGGTTTGTCGTCTGTCTTTTGTACTTTAGATTTGGGTTCAATTCCCTAGAAGAAGAACACTCCAGTTTACAAACGGGTCTTTTTTAATTTCCAACTAAATAGGTCCAATCCATAGTCCACTACGTTTTATCAACTATAATGCGGATTGGAAAAAGTTGAGGTTAACTTCAACAGTCTCAAGGATTTACATATCCCAAAATCAGGCTATGATTGCTTTACTGACTTTGAATTTACCACTTAAAACTCCATATTTCTACTCTATTCTACAATTTGATAAAATATTTATTGTTTTTTCTGAACGCGATAAAAAAAAAAATGTAACTGACATTCACATCATTTTTACTGATAGATACAGGAGAAGGTTGAATAATCTAACATTCCTTTCTCATCTGATACCACATTCTGTAGGTTGCACAACTTAATTCATCCTTAAGACAGCGACATAAGGTGCATACTTCAAAGCGAATCATAGGCAATTTAAATCAACGGTCTGCCGGAATGGTATGTATTAATGATAATACTCGCACCTGAGTACTTGGCAAGCAGCCCCATGTAAAATTAACTAACGTCGTATAATCCGATTTCGGGTTCAACACCCGAAATTTGGGGTGTGTTTTCGCGTGTGGCAACACCAAACGCACCTGCAACGATGCGCATGCGCACTGCGATTGGTTAATTTTAGCACGAGCGGTTATGTCACAGACAATGCTTACATACGTTTGAATTTAGAACGGTTCCTGGTGGCTTGTTATATTTAGGGCGACACTCACGATCTGTCAGGTAAAAGTACTGCGGCTATAATTTTCGTGCGATTGAGACCGCACATTAGGTCGTGGAATGTTCGTGGTGAATGAAAGATGCTTCCAATTGGAATGACATTTAAAGTCTATCAGGACTGAGGTGCGACTATGATGTTGTAGTAATTAATTCATTGTGGAATTTCTATGAGAATTGTCATGAAATTCTGTTTGAAAAATTATTTTGAAAATGAATTTAAAATCATAAATGGGATAGGTTCTTTTACTTCATCTACATTTACCGTCAATCATGTAACGTTGTAGTCAATAAATTGTAAAAACAAATCCCAGTCCATTATGACCAAAAAACAAACAGTTCTGATATTTGTAAAATCATAGCAATAAAACTACCAAGGCATTATCAATTAACTTGAGCTGGATGATAACTAGTGGAAATTTAATAGAAACTGTACTATACAGTTTGAAGTATTTTACAATTATTTTATATGGACATATTGACTCGATTTCGATTATTGCATGGATCATATTATGCCCACGGTTATGAATCACCGAGATATTATAATGATACATTTGATGAATCCATTGATGATTTCTACTTTCGATCCAATGTAGAATAAAACCGAAAAACACATAAATAGAGAAATAGTAACTAACTTGAACATAATAAATTACAGTACTAATAATACTCATTTAATTACAAATCGAACATACATAACATGACGTACTTCAACACCTTCAGTCTTCCTCGAACACTGGCCTGGTAACAAGACGATAGAAATTCCAACCCTACTGCCAAGAACATAAGGGTTAGATTGTTAGGGGGATATTTATAAACAGATTTATAGTTTGGTACGAGCGACCACACAATGCCGTCGATAATGACAACACTGTTGAAACAAAGTAACTATTTCTCACTTTGTGACTCATACTGATTACGAACAATGTTTTGTCTTAATTTAAGTAACTTCATTATAAACATTTGGAGCCCAATTGCTTGTCAAATGATTGAGTTGAGCCACTAGGGGTGCGGTTGGATGTTGGATGTTGGATGGGTCACCGCTAGTGGCAATGATCAAAGAATATTCGTGCTTAGGGCGTTAATCTTGTAATCCAATGATATTTAAAAAATATAGATACGTCATGCCCTTACAAATCAACCAAAAAATCTATTCCGAAAAGGGCTACAACACACAGACGTTTATCTTTTGTTTCACTACACCAATCACACTACATTAATACACGAAGGCTTTTTAACGTTGTATGTCAAATCTCAAGCACTTCTGACAACAACAAAAGCGTGCCTATCGTCTTGTACTGACAGAGCGACTACGAGCAGACGAGGTCAATTGACTGCTCTTACGATCTTCATCTTCGGCGCGCTAGTGACATATCTACCTCTTTTTTACTCACATATAATATCATTGTTGTAATCCCAGTATTTATCGATAGATAGCGTTTGTTCGAAAGTCCTACACCGGCTACAATAGATCAAACATAGCCACAGTGGCCCTTGGGATAGCTGTTCCAAGTCTGACATCACAAATAATAATAGCCTCTTCACAGAGACACAGAGTCATCCTGAGCAACATGGTAGTATGCTCAACAATTTACGTAGTTTCTAATAAACGAATGTTCAAGAAATATCCGTTCGTCCCCATACAAGCAGGCATGTACGATATATTATGTATACCTATAATTATGAAGAGCCAGGAGGGCCTTCACCAGAACTCATCTTCTATGATTATGTGGGTAGGTGGGCGTGGAAGTAGAAATAAATGTAATCAGATTATAATCCATGTATTTTAATCGTTTGCACTAAAATCACTATATGATTAGATGGTTATCGATCGTTACAATATGGGATCAACTCAATTAAACTTTAAAGTATCTTGATGGCAAAGATACAAAGCGATTCGTCACAAGCGTGGTGCGCGGGCGCCGTCTCGTTTAAAAGTGTCGTTCAAGATGGTTGCCCGTCCTACCAACGACAATGATGCTCCGCTAGGTTGACATCAACCGTCATTTCAACCTGATGTTTGACGTAAACGCCGTCATATATTATATAAATATGAGGATTATGAGGTAATCCTCATATTTCCAAACTTCCTGAGGCAAAATTTTGAAAGAATACCTAAATAGGTACTGGTTAGTAAAGATAGTCCAGCTACACGGATTTCTAATTTCTCTAATTTGTAGATAGCTATAGCTTTCTATAGAGAAAGGGAAGTTGTTTATGGATATTTCCAATACGGAACCCTAGCCCAGAATGATGCGGTAAGAACTTGACTGTTTTTAAAAACAAAATTGATAGTCATTTCATAATTACGACTGTAACCATCTTAAGTTACAAATTGCAATATTGTATTTATTGGTGCATTTAGAAATAAGACTGCCGATTGCTTTTTCTTTTGTATCTTTAAATTGGTCTGCAATCAATGACGTTGATTTGTCGTCTTGTTGAATGCCACAAAAGTTATTTTTACTAGTCTTAACAATTAAATATGTAAGTAGTAAGTTCGAAAGTTCAAGTTAATTTTTAAAGAAAAACACATCCATTTTAATAATGTCTAATGTAATGAATCGCACTTATTAATTCCATTCATTAGTTAGAAATTCATAGCGACGGTTTAGAATCAATAGTCTATCTCAAAAAATTAAACTTCACAGAAAATGAACAAAAAATATCATTACTGTTCTAATGATAAGGTAATTCTCTATAATTTATATATAATTTTCATTGGAACAGTTATAAAGAGATTGTTTGTTCATCTCCTGTGAAGTTTAATTTTTTGAGTTATATTGATGTTCTTAACTTAACATTCGACGTATCGAAAGCCACCAAGTGTTGCCTGTTGACGATAATGATTTTGCACGAAACGTGATTGCTAAACAGAAAAACGAACATAATGTTTGTTTGATTGTAACATTACACAGTAGGTATAAAACAAAATTTCTGTACGGCTATATCCTACCCGAGCTCAAAAACTAATTTCATTTAAGAGTATCAGTAAAGTTTACAAATAACGAAGCTATTGAGCAATTTGGACAAAGTGAAACAATCCTCTGAAATAAGTGCCAATTAGGACGAAGAAAAACGAGGCCTTTAGATGTAGACTGCATCTCAGAAAAAGGATCATAAGAGCTGATGACATAAAGAAGACGGCGACTATCCGCTGGATTCAGAACACTCCGAACCGGGTAGTAAGGCACAAGTTATGAGAGGCCTATGCCCAGCAGTGGACTTGTAAAAGATGGATAGATGGATGGTTCCCGAGCAAAGTCAGGTAGGTCTCTAATTTCCAATGTCACCTTTCATCTTCTATTGATATTCACATATGTGATATTTTTTATATTATGAAGCGACTAAGAAAAAATACTAACAATAAAATAATTATACGACCAAAAAATTTAACTCAAATTAATTCCGACGCGGCGCGCAGGACAAAAAACCTGAGACAAGACGTTATTCAGTGTTTCTTTTCAAACTGTCAGTCGTAAATTTCAATTATTACACCGACTCCAATTTTGATAAATTCATGAGTAAACGATTTTAGAATATAAAATGTTTAAGCGTTACAGTCAAAGATCTCTTTACACGAAAAAGTTTTTTAACAGTACCTATATATATGTACAAGTATATTAATAAATGAAATGAAAATGAAATGAAATATATGTATTCGAGGGTACGAAATGCAGCACATATAAAATAATTTAACAAAATACTTAACTAAAAGGAAGATACCTACTTAACACGAATTATATATATTATATCTAATATTAACAAAAAACAAAAAATATGTGGGTGCCTGTGCTGCAGCGCGACCCCCGAACAGGCCCAGACTCAGCGTATGCCGTGTTTCACAACATCAGCCGTGAAAACACAGCGCTGATTTCAGCCTGGTCCTATTCTTTTCTCCCATGAAGGAAGCTCGGCCAAAGAGTAGGTAATTGCGCAAAATCTGTCCCCAAAACTGAAATACTTGTATGTTTTTAAATAAATAAATAATAATTAAATGACATTTAAAATAAACACACAAGAGGACACAGGAACTCACATAGGGCAAGTACGTACGTAAAGAGAAAATCCTTCTGTTGAACGAACTGTCTGAGATTTGGAATGGTTAAAGTTTCCATAGTGAAAAAGTGCAGAAAGCAAACTTTTAATAAATATGTATTGCATTTTAATAACAAAAGAAAATAGTACATACATTCAAACATATCAATGGGAAGGATTACCAAATAACATTACCGACGAATTTCGACTAGGGAGCACGTTAGAGACCTCAGTCATAATTGTCTTAAAATGATAAGTAAAATGACTGAAGTAGTTAAGGAGTCCTGCGCTCATTAATGAGGCGATTAGAGCAATTACAGGAATGCTCTCTCCATCTGCGTGGCTGATGTAATGGCTATTTCCTAAACGTGACTACATTACGTCTCTTTCAAAAATGACGCGAGGGGGTAATCTATGCGCGAGCTTTATTACGTGCCGTGACAAATGTGACAGAAATAGGCAGAAATTAGTGTAGAAAGTCGTTGACAATAATGCTCATTGCGCGGCCTTTTCATAGCACTCTTCGAAAGGACATAAAGGACATAAAATAAGATATTATAATAATGTTATTCGTTCTGCATACCTGAGAGAATTGTGTTGACTGTTATACAGAATTCGGTGAGAAAGGACACAATAAAGGTATAATACAATACGTCATGCCCTTACAAATCAACCAAAAAATCTGTTCCGAAAAGAGCTACAACACACACACGTTTATCTTTTGTTTCACTACACCAATCACACTACAATAATACACGAAGGCATTTTAACGTTGTATGTCAAATCTCAAGCACTTCTGACAACAAAAGCGTGCATATAGTCTTGTGCTGACAGAGCAACTACGAGCAAACAGAGGTCAATTGACCTCTCTTACGATCTTCATCTTAGGCGCGCTAGTGACATATCTACCTCATTTTTACTTATAATATCATTGGTATAATAAATAAATAAAAAACAAATAAATATTTCCTTAAAGTAATGACGAACTGACATCTGAAGGTAAATTCAACTTTAACGTAACCCTTACACAGCTTATCCTATTAAGGTACGTATGCACAGATTATTTTTCTTCAGGCCAAGTTTCCGGGCCAGTGCACACACTTTGTTAAGAGGATCCTGTAAATCACTTTCAGTCGTAGATATATTTACATTTATGAAATGTGTAGCAAAATGAATAGCAGCTACAGAAGTCTTGCTTATTACTTGACATTTGGAAGGCCAAAATTACAAAGATAGTATTATATTTAGTTAACTCATCTAAAATGATTTATTTGTTGAAGAACGAAAGAAAGATGATGATGTATCGTACACCTACATGTCAACTAGTCATCAGATATTTAATTTCAAAGACCTATTTAGTAAAGAGTCCATAAAATCCCACGTGTGTATCTAGTATCTACGTAACTAGTGACTCTTCTACCTACTGTATATTATGAGTTGGCGCACGTATAAGTGATTCATGAAGATGATTTGCTGGCTTATCTTAAGGCCATGATCCCATGGATGAAGGATTGTTTTGTCCGAGGCTTTATTGCATCGCCTTACAAAGCACAATGAATCTCTGCATCTTCAATTTACCATATCTGATAGGTTTTCAAGGTAAACCTACTTAGATTTAGTTATTTATTTAAGATTTATTTTATATGGCAATTTCTCAAGTTTGATTTCAATTGATTTATGTGGAATCCTGTTATAAAAATGTTTTTGGAAACACTTTCAAAATTTGACCCCAACAGGTCCTCTCAAATTTTGTTTCGGTAGACACCAACCATTATACGTAAATGTAAATACAATGGAAAATCCGAAGAATTTCTAACTGTCTTACAATTTTTACTATTTACCCAACAACATGACTCCAAAAATAAACTGGAAACGATCTTATTTTCCTGGAATAGGGTGCATCGAATTTCCTTTTGGAACACTTCCATGATCGTAGACGTAACAAATATTTGTACAGAACTAGAGATGGTGGTCAATCGTCTCAAGACATTAGCAACTAATGAATGATAAATGGGAGTAGAGAAATCTTGTTCAGTAAAACATGATTTCTATAGCGTACTGCGATTTAAATCTAATCAACTCAATACTCTTCATTAACAGTTAGATTTAAAAGGTGAAACAATAAGTGACATTTAAGAGGCGAGATTCGCGATAGCAAAAATAGAGATAATAGTCGTTACTGAATGTAATTGAGATAGACGTAATTTATATTTTGAAGGTTATTTATTGCAGACGACTTCATGAACCAAAATGACATAGAGATAGGATTAAATATGACGAAAACAAAATTATATTTGGAATCATATAGTGTAGATATCCTATTAAAAAGACTTAAAGAGAACTTTTTAACCGGTATCCAAACGCGTATATTTCGGATAATAATGTGATGATGATACTATAATATATAAGACAAATTTCTGTGTCGATCTGGATATGGACGCTAAAATCTCAAAATCTACTAAACATATTTATATGCGATTTTTGCAAATCAATACGAGAGATTCATTAGGAAGATAGGGTTGTGCAATATTTAATATGGTCAAGTTATTATAGATTCAGACAACAATTATTTTCCAATTAGAAAAAAATATATCTTGCATATTTTACTTTCCCTCGTTACCTCTTCAATCATCGTGAATCCGAGTTGGGTTATCAAATAATGATTCTTCTTTGCAAATCACTTATCGTACTAAAAAGGATTTATCGGCCAAAGCTCAAAACCTTCTGAAAGCATAATGCGTAAACTTGCACAAATCGAGATGACTTGAAGAGAAATAGTTGTTGATGGCATCGAAGTAAAAAAAAACTGTTTGAACTTTGTTTCTTGGATGCTCGCCCAGTAGTAACGTTTACACCTCTATCTAAACTGAGACTCGAGTAGATATTACTTCTGTTTTATTGCGAAGCAAACGTACAGAATTAGTATCGGGGTACGGGAGCTCGAGAGGGGTTATTGGTTGTGAAGACTGATAGTGAGAATTGTAAGGTTTGGATGACAAGAGTCGTCTTTGATAAAAGCTCCGCAGACAACTCTATAGCAGACCTTTCAGGGTTATGAGTTCTTAAAACTACCGGGTCTACCATTATCATGCAAGAAATATTAAATGTATCAGATACTATTTTGATACATCTGAAATCAACTACTCCTGGCATCGTCAAATTTCGGTCCAATTAGTTTTAAAGACGACTCTTACACCAAAAGAGCCTAATCTTTTTGTAGGGCTTTTTGTAGGTAAAAAATACATACAACCCTAAATTTTCATCCTTCTACTACCAACCCCTGTTTTTTAATAGCGTAATTAGTACTTTAGTTATTTTCTACTCTCGGCAGAACTTAAAAATGTGAAAATAATATGTAAGCTTAAGCTTAATGTAAGGGAGAGGAAGAGGGAGAGGGAGGAGAAGCTAAGAACGGCTGTACTGATTTTAATGATCTCGAATTTGTTAAACCAACTAAAACTATAAAAGCTTAGTTAAATGTATTACTACATTAATTGATTATGGGTTACGAAGTTCGCTCGGTCATCTAGTAAACAATTTAATCACCACGAAAATAATGGGATGGAACAAATTATTTTCTATGACTTTCTGCCCAACGTGACAAATGAGAATCAGATGTACTAAACAATGCCAATTGTCCTGTCACGGAAAACTTAACAGAACGGGGCATAACCTTTTTTTTGTATCGTAAAGAATATCTGTCAAAAACACGAAGTCCGAAAATACAATTGGAATGTGAGATTACAAACTAACATTATCTTAAAAGCACTTTGCCAGTGGATATTGGTCCTTCGAGCCGGACGGCCAACCTTGTAAACCATTTATGATTGTACTGACCACATAATGATTCTGATTTTATTGTCCGTTTCGACAATTACTGCCCAGACTTCCTCCACGCTGACCTCTTGTATGGCAAACTAATGAGTTATTTAGTGACTTATTGTTGCATTTTTGAGATGATCTGCCAGTCAACCTTCGTGCAGAAATAAAACGACGATCGCGGTATAATTGACTAAGAAATACAGAATATATCTACATCATTATATAGATACAAATACAAAATACAAAAAAGACGAGGACCCTGTAACCTAGTTGGTAGCGACCCTGCCTGCGAAGCGAGGGGTCCCGGGATTCGATTCCCGACCGGGGCAGATATTTATGACAGATAAATATTTGTACTCGGGTCAAGGGTGTTATTGTGGTGCGTTATACGTGTCGTCGTAAATAACCTACTGTGGGGTATGTAATAAATAATATTATACATAAATGTTTTTCATTACAAATTCTAATATTAAAATACATTTTTCAGTCAAGCATACCTCACTCGTATAGATCATGCAACCAAAAATCAGTGATTCAAGTCATTAGCACTACTTTGGGTATATAGAAATATAAATTTAAATGAATTTAAAAAATTATGGTAAACAAAAATTTGTTTTATTTTTAAATGTTTGTTCATCTTTAAGTCATTATTATTTGAGTCATTATTTTTTTGTCTGCCTTATTTTTAAAAGGACTTGTCGTAAAAAACGGAGTATACGTCATTGAAGTATTATGTACTGAAGTGCCAGAATAGACATCGCGAACAAAATTTGTGTCGCCCCAGGAAGTTCGAAATCGAGCACCCGTTCTCCTTTCAAAATTGAACGAATTAATTGAAAATTCAAGCCAATGCAGCCAATTCATTGGGCCAAACATCGTGTTAGCGGCGTGCGGTGTCGGTTCTATACGCTAGTAATAACTAATAATACTTCAATGGTACACGTAGGTTTATTTTCCACTTCATTCCATTAATTCTCGTCTTTCATTGCACACACGTGAAGAATGAAAGCTATCGCGCGCTCGATTTAGTTATCTCACATTCGCAAGTTGATAGGGCTCGTTTTTATAACGTGGAAAACTGACAAGTTTTCCTTATGGAACTGTGTCTTCGTTAGCTTCTTAGCAGTCATTAAGCCATTCTTTCTTTGCAAGGTCCAGCTGTTTTACTTAGTATTAACGTTAGTAAAAAAATATAGATACGTCATGACTCATGACCTTACAAATCAACCAAAAAATCTGTTCCGAAAAGAGCTACAACACACTCACATTTATCTTTTGTTTCACTACACCAATCACACTATAATAATACACGAAGGCATTTTAACGTTGTATGTCAAATTTCAAGCACTTCTGACGACAAAAGCGTGCATATCGTCTTGTATTGACAGAGCGACTACGAGCAGACAGAGGTCAATCGACTGCTCTTAGGATCTTCATCTTCGGCGCACTAGTGACATATCTACCTCTTTTTTACTTATAATATCACTAGCTGTTACCCGCGTCTTCGTACGCCGAAAATAAAGATCCCTTCATTATAAAACATGTTTTTCATAAATTGACAGCAAACTTGTCCATACTATGAAGAGAGGAGACCCGTGCCTTGTAATAGTCCATTATGGGTTGAAGCTAAAACACCTATACTTAGTACATATATGTATCGTATTATGTAAATGAGTAAAATATTAAACAAATCTTTAGTGTTGATAATGAAATGATAACTACGATCTGATATTGTAGCGTGATTTTTTTTCGTCACTTTCACTCATGTGATAACCGAATGAGTTTTATCTCAATTGATAGTTGTTAACACAGAGAATATGCCTAAGTAGGCTTGCCTACTTATTTCTGTTCATGGCTACCTGGCAAGTAGGTGTGAACAGGTGAGAAAATATAGGTATTTACACCGATCTGTTAACCAATTGAAATTAATACCATAGGTAGATATTTTAATTACAAAACTTTATAAAAACTTTAAATAAACATGTGTATCCTTGCTAAATTACAGCTTTCTAGCACTAAGGGTCTCTGCGACGGACAGACGGGTGTGACGAAACTATGAGAATTCTGTTTTGACTTCGGAACCCTAAAAAGAGTCATAAAAGGCGCTTCATAAGTAACGAATCTATCAATTACAATATAGCAAAATTTGACCTTATCTCTCAGGAACAGGTCTATTTTCCGGGATAAAAAGTATCTTATGTCTTTCCTGAGCGATATCTGTACCAAACATCAAAATCGTTTCAGTGATTTAGACGTGAAAGAGTTATCCCTCAGGAACAGGTCTATTTTCCGGGATAAAAAGTATCATATGTCCTTTCCCGAGCTCAATTCTATATCAGTACTAAATTTCATCAAAATCGGATCAGTGGCTTGAAAGAGTTATCCCTCAGGAACAGGTCTATTTTCCGGGATGAAAAGTATATTATGTCCTTTCCCGAGCTCACTTCTATATCTGTACCAAACATCAAAATCGGTTCAGTGATTTAGGCGTGAAAGAGTTATCCCTCAGGAACAGGTCTATTTTCCGGGATAAAAACTATCATATGTCCTTTCCCGAGCTCAATTCTATATCAGTACTAAATTTCATCAAAATCGGTTCAGTGGCTTGAAAGAGTTATCCCTCAGGAACAGGTCTATTTTCCGGGATGAAAAGTATCATTATGTCCTTTCCCGAGCTCAATTCTATATCTGTACCAAACATCAAAATCGGTTCAGTGGCTTGAAAGAGTTATCGCTCAGAAACAGGTCTATTTTCCGGGATGAAAAGTATCTTATGTCCTTTCCCGAGCTTAATTCTATATCAGTACTAAATTTCATCAAAATCGGTTCAGTGGCTTGAAAGAGTTATCCCTCAGGAACAGGTCTATTTTCCGGGATAAAAAGTATCATATGTCCTTTCCCGAGCTAAATTCTATATCTGTACCAAATTTCATCAAAATCGGTTCAGTGGTTTAGGTGTGAAAGAGTTATCCCTCAGGAACAGGTCTATTTTCCGGGATAAAAAGTATCATATGTCCTTTCCCGAGCTAAATTCTATATCTGTACCAAATTTCATCAAAATCGGTTCAGTGGTTTAGGTGTGAAAGAGTTATCCCTCAGGAACAGGTATATTTTCCGGGATAAAAAGTATCCTTTGTTTATTCCCGAGCTCAATTCTATATGTGTACCAAATTTCATCAAAATCGGTTCAGTGGTTTAGGCGTGAAAGAGTAGCAGACATAGTTACTTTCGCATTTATAATATTAGTATAGATAACTCATTAACTACGATACTTACGTTAACATAGCCTTGATAGTTTTCCTTATAAATTCATCGTATAACCTATTTTTGAGAATTTTTTCACTTGTCCAACTCCAACCGTTTAGCCGTTAGGGGGACACTTGACTTTACTTGGGTACCCAAAATTAGCACTTTCAAGCCAAATATTTCGCAAACGGAACTCTACATCCAAAAATGGTCTCAGAAGACCCATAATATTTTTGAAAAAACTTTTCAACGATACCCCACACTATAGGGATGAATAAAAAAATAATGCTCACGTTACCTGTAGTGGAGGTACCCCGAAAAAAAAAGTTTTTTCAGTAGTTTATTCTACGATTTTGGAGTTTTAATAAATATGTATATCCATGCCAAATTATAGCTTTCTAGCACTAAAGGTCTCGGCGCTTTGCTTTGGACAGACGGACAGACTGACGGACGGACATGACGAAGCTATTAGGGTTCCGATTTTACTTCAGAACCCTAAAAATGACGGAGTTTCGTATAAACATTCCCTGAATTAATCCTTTAAATCTTTAAATTTTTCAAATTATGTTAAAGTTAATTTTTGTTTATAACAGTCGAACTGAGAACCTGCTACTTTTTTGAAGTTGGTTAAAAAACCGGCTAATAGCTTGTCAGGTCACTGGTAATATAGGGTTTCGAAGTTCTAAGTTTATAGAACTCAATAACTACGTATGCTAATAATAATATAGCCATGATAGTTTTCCTTTTGATGCTATTGCCATGAATTTTTTTACGTGTCTAACACTTACGAATATTTCGCAAACAGACCCCTCAATCGAAAAATGGACATGTAAGACCCGTATTATTTTTAAGAGGCCTTTTCCACGATACCCCGCACTATGGGGTGCGTGACGGAAAAAATTAGCCCTATATTACCTCTAGGAGAGGTATCCTAAAAACATATTTTTAAAAATGTTATTCTACCAGAAGTTTAAATAAACATGTATATCCTTGCTAAATTACAGCTTTCTAGCACTAAGGGCCTCTGCGCTATGCTACGGACGGACGGATGGACGGACGGACGGACGGGCATGATGAAACTATGAGAATTCTGTTTTGACTTCGGAACCCTAAAAAGAGTCATAAAAATCGCTTCATAAAATATAACGAATCTATCAACTACATATAACAAAATTTGACCTTATCCCTCAGGAACAGGTCTGTTTTCCGGGATAAAAAGTATCCTATGTCCTTTCCCGAGCTCAATTCTATATCTGTACTAAATTTCATCGAAATCGGTTTAGTGGCTTGAAAGAGTTATCCCTCAGGAACAGGTCTATTTTCTGGGATAAAAAGTATCCTATGTCCTTTCCCGAGCTCCATTCTATATCTGTACCAAACATCAAAATCTTTTCAGTTTTTAGGCTTGAAAGAATTATCCCTCAGGAACAGGTCTATTTTCCGGGATAAAAAGTATCCTATGTCCTTTCCCGAGCTCAATTCTATATCTGTACCAAATTTCATCAAAATCGGTTTAGTGGCTTGAAAGAGTTATCCCTCAGGAACAGGTCTATTTTCCGGGATAAAAAGTATCCTATGTCCTTTCCCGTGCTCAATTCTATATCTGTACCAAACATCAAAATCTTTTCAGTTTTTAGGCTTGAAAGAGTTATCCCTCAGGAACGGGTCTATTTTCCGGGATAAAAAGTATCCTTTGTCCTTTCCCGAGCTCAATTCTATATCTGTACCAAATTTCATCAAAATCGGTTTCGTGGCTTGAAAGAGTTATCCCTCAGGAACAGGTCTATTTTCCGGGATAAAAAGTATCCTATGTCCTTTCCCGAGCTCAATTCTATATCTGTACCAAATTTCATCAAAATCGGTTTAGTGGCTTGAAAGAGTTATCCCTCAGGAACAGGTATATTTTCCGGGATAAAAAGTATCCTATGTCCTTCCCGAGCTCAATTCTATATCTGTACTAAATTTCATCAAAATCGGTTTAGTGGCTTGAAAGAGTTATCCCTCAGGAACAGGTCTATTTTCCGGGATAAAAAGTATCCTATGTCCATTCCCGAGCTCAATTCTATATCTGTACCAAATTTCATCAAAATCGGTTTAGTGACTTGAAAGAGTTATCCCTCAGGAACAGGTCTATTTTCCGGGATAAAAAGTATCCTATGTCCATTCCCGAGCTCAATTCTATATCTGTACCAAATTTCATCCAAATCGGTTTAGTGGCTTGAAAGAGTTATCCCTCAGGAACAGGTCTATTTTCCGGGATAAAAAGTATCCTATGTCCTTTCCCGAGCTCAATTCTATATCTGTACCAAATTTCATCAAAATCGGTTCAGTGGTTTTGGCGTGGAATAGTTATCCCTCAGGAACACGTCTATTTTCCGGGATAAAAAGTATCCTATGTCCTTTCCCGAGCTCAATTCTATATCTGTACCAAATTTCATCAAAATCGGTTTAGTGGCTTGAAAGAGTTATCCCTCAGGAACAGGTATATTTTCC
Source organism: Thymelicus lineola (assembly GCA_963932265.1). Lineage (NCBI taxonomy): Eukaryota > Metazoa > Arthropoda > Insecta > Lepidoptera > Hesperiidae > Thymelicus > Thymelicus lineola. The sequence goes on from OZ010707.1 coordinate 8,917,614, forward strand.
GGGATAAAAAGTATCCTATGTCCTTCCCGAGCTCAATTCTATATCTGTACTAAATTTCATCAAAATCGGTTTAGTGGCTTGAAAGAGTTATCCCTCAGGAACAGGTCTATTTTCCGGGATAAAAAGTATCCTATGTCCATTCCCGAGCTCAATTCTATATCTGTACCAAATTTCATCCAAATCGGTTTAGTGGCTTGAACGAGTTATCCCTCAGGAACAGGTCTATTTTCCGGGATAAAAAGTATCCTATGTTCATTCCCGAGCTCAATTCCATATCTGTACCAAATTTCATCAAAATCGGTTCAGTGTTTTAGGCGTTATTGAGTAGCAGACAGAGTTACTTTCGCATTTATAATATTAGTATAGATTGTATTAACCTGCAAAATAAGTTGAATCCTAAAAAAATTTTTTTTTTAAACGCTTTTATTTCAATAATGTTTAGTTTATAAAATTAGCTACAAGTTGTGAAAATTTCAAGTCTCTACGTAAAATAGAACATAGAGAATTATGCGTCTAAAGTCTGAAAATCGTTTTTTTAATTTAACAACAAATAAACAATGAAAATTAGTTTAAAATATGATTTTCGTGTATTGTCATCGGAAATACACATGTCTGCCAAATTTCATCAATTTTCATTAAAGGGAAGTCATTCAAATTAACGTTACAAGATTTGATGCTTTGAAGATTTGATGCTTTGATGCTCCGAAGTGAAGCTAAATAAAAGCGTTTAAAAATGATCCATCGTTCTTTGCAAATTCCAGCTGTCTTGTTATGTATTGCTGCAAAATTTGAATGCTGTACGAGTATTTTTTTTCTTACTACTGCGTTATACCACTTCCTGCAGAGTTAAATAAATGTAATGAGCGACTGATATTCTGCTGAATAAACAATTATCATGCTCAATACGTTTTCATTGAATAAAGTGGACAATATTAAATTTAAGTACCGTTGACTTGGGTGATGTTGGCGTTCGCATTACTTGTGTATGTTTTAATATACATATACATATAATGATAAAATATTTAAAATAGTATATTCGGGAGATAATTAGAGAATAGTTTAACACACCAATATTTCATGGACGTCAGTGACCGAATGCTGAATCTCGTCAATCTCAGAACTATACCAAGCTGAGCTTTTGCCTTGCTGCTTTTGCTTTTGAGCCTTTTGGCTCCGAGTACGATTCCCAGCCGGGACAGATACATGACAGTTAAACATGATCGATTATGGGTGTTTGTGAGTCTCATTTGTCATGTTAATGCCATCAGAAAAAAGCATTTTATTAATTAAAAAAAATTGGTTCTTGAGATATTTAAGCGAGTTAAGGTCGTAGCTCATCTACACGACACCGCTCCCACCCAACCAAAGTATGACAATTCAAATATAAACTTTAAATCGTGCTCTGTAGATGCAATTATTGAGTGGCAAGGTTGCGGTAAGCTTGCTTCCCGCGCGCGAGCTGCTAATTTTTGTTGTTACTGTAAAGTGCACCTACAGAGCACGATTTTAAGTTTATATTTGAATTCTCATACTTTGGTTGGGTGGGAGCGGTGTCGTGTAGATGAGCTACGACCTTTACAGTCATACACAAGTGCTTTGACCTCTACGTAAATAGGATAACGAAAATGAAAGGAAAACTCCGTTATACCTAATAATTCCTAATAATTTGCCTTGTTTGCTCGTAAATCCCTACCCCAGCTCGGAAATAGGTCAGGGTGATCATTAGTGACGAAACGTGAAGCAGATGGACCGACAGAGCGAAGAGGCAGATAACTGAGCCAAGGTAAGAGTGCTTTCGAAAGAACTGTCGTTAATAACATACTCCTACAGCTTACTTTTTTGAAGTTTCTGCTGATTACAGGAATACCAAGGAATACAGACTAATAATGGTCAGTTTGGTATATTTAGTACCTACCCTGTACCCCTTTCTTGGCAATAATATACACACAGCAAAAGATGATACTAAATATTCAGTAAAGTATAGTATTATAGAATGTTTGTGTTATCTATACTATATACTATAATATTATAAAGAGGAAAGATTTGATTGTTTGCACTGAATTGGCTCCGAAACAACTGAACCGATTTGAAAAATTCTTACACTGTTGGAAAACTTGGAAAGCTACACTATCCCCGAGTAACATAGGCTATACTTATTATATTTTCAAAAAATTAGGGATCCATAATAAAACTCCAATAATGTAACCCAAGGTGTAAAAAATAAAGAAAACCGAAGCAAAGCGAGGGCGGTTACTCGTCATGAATATTTAATCATTCCTTACCTGTATGGGTAGCATTTAACATAACTCATACATTCATATTGAACTACAGAACTTTTTGCATTTCACGCCCTGCAGACCTGTTTTGCTTACTGTACTTGTACATGAATCACACACACACACAGCTCGCTAACAAAGTAGAAATTAACAGTAACATTTTACATAATTCATACTTTCTGTAATATTAAATTTTATAGAACTTTTTGTACCTATATCACGTCCTGCATACGTAACTCTTTTGCTTACTGTACTTTTACGAGAATCACACACACAGCTTGCTAATAAAGTCAAAATTTACATTCTGATGTTCTCGTTGTAAAAGTTCTGTTTAATTAAAGCTCCCCTGAAAATTTAAAAAAAGTAATTATGTTATTGTTCTGGGGGATGAGTGAGTTGTACCCAAGAAATTAATGTTCCACAAATCAGAAGGTCTCTTTTTAGGGTTCCGAAGTAAAATCGGAATCCCTATAGTTTCGTCAAGTCCGTCCGTCTGTCCGAGGCATAGCGCCGAGACCATTTAAATTAAAACATTAATACATATTTATTAAAACTCAAAAATCGTAGAATTAAATATAAAAAAAATTTCAGGGTACAGGTACTGTTAGGTCATTCGATAAACAAGATGAATTATCATTCGATGAATTGGTTGTTCTACGAATTGCTATTCGAAGAACTGTCATTCGATGGATTGGTCGTTCTACGAATTGTTACTGAAAGAATTGTTTTTTCGATGTATTGTATTCGACGAATTGTAATTCGATGAATTCTCCGCAGACGCTGACATGCACTTGCCCGATTTTTTATTGGTATTAAATTTCAACTCTCCTATGTTTGTGGCCACAACTCAAAAAGACCAAGTCAGTATTTTAATAAGTATCCCTACTTTAATTGCGAAGTTCGGAAACGGGATATGGGAAATTTTCAATAATTTTAGAGTAATTTAAATTGACTATGTCTTCAACCCAATACTGAGCACGGGTCTCTTGAAAAGACTTAAGAGTATACTCCAAACGCTGCTCCAGTGCGGAATTATGGAGTAATAAACTAATTTGGCACAGTTGCTACTTAGTTACAGGGTTTTTTAATTTAAGGGCGTAGGTAATGTGTTTGAAGTATCTTTATCTTCAAAACCTGATTAATTTTATATACGACATTTGCATGGACAGCGATAGAGATACAATATTCTGTCCTATTAAAAAATTTAAACCCCATCAAGCAATCTAAATGAAATCTTTGTACTCCGGCGCAGTGGCACCGAAAAGGTGACAACGCCGAGTCGAGTGGCGTAACGTTTCACTCAATGATATTATATATTAAAAAGAGGCAGATATGTCATAAGCGCGCGCGTTGTGTGACTCAAAAAGTTCCCAATTGAACTCTTATTCAGGTGAAGAAAGAGATAGCGATGTAGTTTTGACGCGAGAGCGATAAAGACGTGCGATAAAGCAATAAAGCGTGCCTTGCGGACATCGGAACAGATTTTTCGGTTGATTTGTAATGGCATAACGTATCTTTATTTATTTAAACATCATTGGTTTCACTCATATCGTGCCATCGAATCCGGCATGTGCTAACTACAAGACAAGTGCAGTGGAACTTCCGGACATAATTACTGTCATTTAACACGCGATGTTGTATATGTTGTGTCGCTTTACGTCCACTAGAATACTCGAAGTTCTATGCTGAAGTTTCTCGTTGAAGTCACTCAACTTTAGTAGCAGGTTCTAAAAGCGTTCAAGAGATTCGCTTGTCGTCCTTCTGACGATAGGAAGGTTAAGAAATTAATGGAAAAAGAAACGGATCGTTAACTGCAATAAAGGATAGATTTATTGGAACTGGCCGTTAGTCTAATCAAGTTAATTCTCATAATGTAGACCCAAGTGTAAGTATAAAAATATGAAGAATTCAGATAACAGATTTGATAAAATTCCCGTCACATTGCAAACGTTTGAAAAAAAACTAAACTGCTTTTATGAAACCGTTATTTCAATGAAAAAATATGTGACTCAACAGAATGGCAAAGTATGTTTGAACGGCACTGAGGTGAATGATGAATTCCGCTGACAAATTACATTTTGTTGTATTTTTGGAACTTATGTTGTTTACACACACGGTGGCGGAGACGAGACGGTACGCTGCGGTAGGTAGGTACTTAAATATTTTTTTTTTGTAAACTTGTCCAGTTTTTAGATTTGAATTTTAACAGATTCTAATAAAAAATTGCGTGAAAGAGATAGGTAGATATGCGATTATACGATTGATTCTGATCCTGTGGGATTTTTTTAATCAGGACCTAAAGAATAATACGAGTTATTCAAACACTCTCATGGACGCATCGGCCAATTGATTCGATTGGTATGACTGATTGAATTAGGACTGTTAATATACAATCAATGCTGTTTACTTTCGCCTCAAACAATTATTTGATAAGTGATACAAAAAGGATTGTTGGACCAACTTATATCAATAGGCAAGCACGATTACTTCACCGTTCAATATTATGTTGGTCAATTTATTAACAAGTGTTCTGGTTACAAAATATTGATCAAAGAGTAATGATAAAGAAAACCTATTACAATCTATTGAAACCTATTACATACTCTTAGCTGTCTAAAAAAATCAATGTAGTCAAGTGATTTTGCGGCTTGTATCGATTGCTAAATTGATCGTCAGAGTTATGGGCTTTTTAATTTATTTAATTACTTGGTTCCGTCCACCAAAGAATGGTCTCTCTGAACTAAATCACAAACATATAGGAACATCAATTACAATGGGAATAAAATGTACCCCATTTTATTTTCCTGGATATTGACTATCTGTAAGTATGCCAAGTTTCATCTTAATCCTTAAGTGCAATACGTTAGTTAGCGCGTGATGAAAAGAATAATATCCAAACATCTAGGTACAGGTAAAATTTCAGATGTAGACAAATTTTAATTAGGTTCTTACCACCGATACCAATAAAAGTACAAAACAAAGCTTGTAATTCTGTTGATATTATAAATGTGAAAGTTTGTGATGATATTTGGATGTTTGTTCCTCAATCACGCCACAACTACTTAACTGATTTGACTGAAATTTGGAATGGTGATAGCTTTTTATCCCGGAAAAGTTCAAGGTTCCCGCGGGATTTCTAAAAAATCGATATTTACGTGCGCGAAGCCACGTGCCTCATCTAATACGAGTATCTAATATTATGTATTTAATAATCCATCATTCTACTTATAGGTAGGTACACTTTATTTTAAACGGTTCTATAAATCGTAAATATTTTATTAAAAATTTCCCACCACTCTACCGCGGGCGAATCTGCGGGCAAAAGCTAGTGTACCTACCTATAATTAAATGCCTACAACTAATTAGTAAAATAAGGACATTCCAATCCAAGTTAGTATGCCAGGCTTGTGCAGTAGATAATTGAAATGCTAATTTGTCAAGAATCTTCCCTCAATGTATCAATGGGTATTAATAGGATTCTAATAGGACAATTGAAAATACAAAGATGCTAAGAGCATTCTCGGAGAAGTCAACCTTCAGGCAGTGTGAACACAACAATATGGTGCTATAGAGAGAGGCAGACGATGCAGTATGAGATGAAGGCAAATATGAAAGAGAATTTATAATTGACATACAAATATTTATGTTTATTAAACACTAGCTTTTGCCCGCGGCAGAGATAGATTTTTACAAATCCCGTAGGCACCCTAAACTTATCCAGGATAAAAAGTAGCTTATGTGTTAACCCAGGGTATAGGCTATATCCATTTCAAACAGTCAAATCAGTTAAGTATTTGTGGTGTGATTGAGGAACAAACGTCTTCACAAACTTTCACATTTATTAAAAGGATTATGTACTTAAATACAACAGAAGTAAAGGCTCAAATTACAATGTAAAAGGCTCCATACACCCTACAGTCCTGTAGTGCACTCGGCTTTACATTTAAGACATCAGTTCTCTCATGTTAGTCATATGATTACATTGCCATGTTTGGTGGTGGATTCAGGATTGGTGGTGGGTTTAAACAAATTTTTGAATTTGGTGGGGGGGGGGTTTGTTTTATTTGTTTTGGGGCTTGAACCACCTATGAATATGAAGTAGACTGTATTATTTGTCACATATTATATCAATTTCACACATACAACAACAACAATATTCTTTATTGTGCACACTAATAAATTACAAAAACAGGGAAAATAACAGCAAATGAAGTTATACACAACAGGCGGTCTTACACACACACACACACACACACATTTTGAGAAGGAATGAATGAATGTTTGTTACTCTCTCATGAAAAAACTACTGATTGGATTTTCATGGAATTTTGCACACAGAGATATTTATTAAGGTCAACTCGTCGAAGACCGGCATACTTCATTAAAAATTGAATTCATTAGGCAAATTTCGCCATTTCTATAACATTTTAGGCAAATTTTATTGAATAAGGTAATCAAATATTTAGTTGACCATTAAAAAAAACTCTAAAAATTACTTTAAGGTTATCCATTAATGAAATAAAAACTGATTTTCAAAAAATGGTGAAATAGACGGACTTTACTACCACGTCGGATAAGACCGTCTTGTGGAAAAAAAACCTACAAATAGTCGGTTTACGTGAATATAGACATTGTATATGCGTATGTATTTCAACGCCATTTAAATGTGTGCTATCGTTTTTCATATTAAACGCTCTTATCGTCATAAATCGCAAAAAAATACGTATGTCGGGTAAGTCCGGTATAGATCGAAACTCAGGGGTAAAAAACAATTAAATCAAATTAAAAAATCTTTTTTTTTGTATATCAGTTTTATTAAAAGGAATAGCCTTCTTTAGGTCTACCATTTAAGAGATCAAAAACCAACTTACTTAATCGAAGTAGGTACTAAAATACACCTTCTTCTATATTCATATTATAATTGTTTTTTTTTTCAGCGCTAGTGCTAATAAATTCGTCGAAAGTATAAGTAAAATAGAATATTATAATAGCATAATGCTCATACATTATGCTATTATAATATTCTATTTTACTTATACTAAAATAGAATAATAAAAATAATAAAATAACACGGCAAATTGAATGAAATATCGATTATCGATTTTAAGAGTAGACCTTAAGAGATTTTAAGAGAGACTCACTACGCAGGAAGCTTAAGTATACGAATTATATGTATAAGGATTAATTTTATAAAATTTGCTTAGGCGTTAAAGGTTTATTACATCTGGAAACGACGAAGACCGGCACATGCCGATCTTTCCCTCCAAGAACTAGACGGACTTCTCCACTATTGCAATTTGAGGATAGGTTTTTTTCACTAGATGTTACTTCGTAAAAAATATGTTTTATTCTATTCTAATATAATATTTGGATAATAATATTGATAATTAATTAAATTAGCTCCACAAACCTTGATAAATATGATGAAAAACCACTTAAAATATTTTTTTGCCAATGTGTTGCTAGGTCGTGTTGCAAGTTGATAGCTCGACTAAATTTTATACATATTTTTTCTCTTTGTGTCATAAATAGCGCCATCTATGTCAATTTATTGAAACTAAAACAGTTTAAACTGTTTGTACGTTGGGTTGTATTTGTTGTAGTTATTCAGAATTCGTTGTAATTCTTACTGTACGGTCTTGCCCTCCAGACGGTCTTCGCCGAGTTGACCTTATACTGGAAAATGCAGGCTGAGCGCTAGTACTAAAATACATAAATAATATAATACAATAAATATATTAATAGGAGTTCTATGAGTAATGAGAGTCCCCCACTAAATTTTGGCTCCACCAGTCTGATAAACTAAGTTTGTTAAAGATTTGATCTACGAGAAAACCTGTAAAATCCTAAGGAATAAAATAAGATTGGACATCTCAAAAATACATGTGAATATGACCTCAATTTGTAAAGTAAATAATTCCAACTTATTGCTATCAAATTATGAATTATAAATATAAAACCTACATGTAAGTTAATTGAAGAAGTATAGGTAATCATATTAGTATTACCTAGTAAAATAATCTAACTTACACAGTAACTTACTTGGTAAGTATATTTATTTTATCTTAACGGGTAGAAGGCCAAGTCTTCTAAGGAATGCTGTTCTTACAGTAGCCCTAATGGGTTTTATATCTGTGTTACTGAGCCAATAATGAGGAATTATCCACTTAAAGTACCACGGGGCACACATTCTATCTAAACCAAATAATTACTTTTAGTTTTCTATTTAGTATACTCAAGTGTGTGTGATTTAATTTAGATATTCATTGAAATTTATTTTCATTTGTGAAAGAACTAGAACTTAAGATTTTCAAAAGACTAAATAGTCTTTTATAATATTACACAGTGATAAATGATTAGGATTTTTATATTTTTTTTTTATTTCATAAATGAAGCTGCTTTATTGAATATCTATCTCAAATTATATTATTATGTTTATATTTATTTGCCTAAGTAAATCACAAATTTCACTTATACTGAAATATATTATTAATACTCGAATTTATTATTACCAAAAAAAATCAAAAAAGAACACAGTAGAAATAAAAGAACGTTGATTGAAACAATAAAAAAGCACAACAAAACGTAAGCATCATAGGTAAAGTAAAAGAACGTAAAAATTAGAATAACACATTATGTAATTCAGGAATTTCGGGATCACTGTTCGGCGGCACTATGTAGGCTAAGGTAAAACAATTTCTAATTTCAGGTATTCTAACTAACCCTCACCTACTGACACATTTCTAGTCATCATTTACACATTCGCTCATCTTCCAGCTATTTTAAGAATCCGTGAACGCGCGGACAAATTTGCAAAGTAATAAATTAAATCGCGCCAAAAACTTGGTGCAATATTGAATGCAGAGTGCATTGAGCCGCACAACACGTAATACCATCGGAATGTAAGCAATGCAACAGATGATACCGGCCACATACGTTTTTTATTTCTTTTTTTCAGCCCTACATAACAAGCATTTCCGGGAAAGAAAGAGTTAGTTCTCTAAATAAATGAAACCCAATCACCCATGGTTAATATTGCCTAACTACGTTAGAAATATACAACGTTTATGTCATCACTTACAGTATTTTCTTAAAATCACTACATAAAAATAAATATTCGTTTCAACAACACACACGTTCACTGCTTTCACTACTTCACCGCAAAATGCGCACAGCACAGCACAGAAAAAATTTAAAATGCGTACGGGTTTGACGTTTGGTTTTGTTCTGCGACGAGGAGTTATCTATTTTACGTAGTCTGTGGCTGACGGGAGGTGCAGTGTTTCCAGATATAAATTTCGATTCTGCCTACTTGTTTCTGAGCAATACAGAACTTGTATTTGAATTTGAACAGTTACGATAGTTTTGTTTGAGACAATGTAAGTTGAATAACTTTATTTATTAACATCATAAAACATTGTAGATATTACATCGGCTTAAGACGCCTTAAATCACTGATAAATATCACCCTCAGTGGAAAAAAGCATAAGTCATTTTACGTTGAATTTTAGTTATTATTTATTAATATGATTGGAAAGAGGGACAAAAGATGCATTATGGTCAATTTTTTTTCAATTTTTTATCATTAATCTTGACGGTTTTATCCAAGAATTGCAAGATGGAATCGTTCCTTTGACTACTTACTAATATTTTAACAGTTTTTTTGCTTTCCTATGAAATTACAATTTTTATCTTATGCATTTTTTCCACTAAAGTAGTGATATTAAAATATTAGTAAGTGTTTCAGTTTTGTATTTTTCAAATTAAATTTATTTAAACGGGTCTTTAAGCCTTTATGTTATTTTTATAAATTAAACTATCGACAAATTAATGAATGAATGAATGAATTAATTAATTAATTAATTAATATTTATTTGCAAAGTTTGTGGTTACATAGAGGTTTGAATTTTTGATTTTCTGCAGTTCACAATGTACCATGTTGATGGTGTGCAAACACACGACCACACAAGACACAGCAAGAAAGCTATGAAAAACGTCTTCGTAATCACGAGTTACGTTGTCGAAATCGTGTTTTTGACGTAATTAAAATACGTTCCTTTAATATTATAATTCGACGCTGACTAAAATCAATAAAGTTAAATTGTATAAAGTATTTAATTTAAAAAGTGTACAGGATATTTTTATTAAGAAAGTAACAGAAAGTAAGATTTAATTTGATTCACTAAAGTCACCGAAATATAAACAATTGACCTTTCATTATAATAATATCTATAAGAACAGCAATGCCTAGGTTCTGGTAACATTTGAGCACTTTGAGTTGTCAAAAGTTTGCACTTCACTATTATATTGGTAGCATTGAAGTTAGTACCTATTTGCAAATTTAATAATCCTTTTTAAAATATAATCCTTTTTTATTTTCTCCTAATAAACTATTATTATTAACATTGTGTTAACCTATTACCTTTGATGAACGTAACAACTACGCTATTATCTTCGTAGTAATTGGTAATTTATGTTTTTCAAAATTATAAAAACACTGCAATGACTTATGAGTAACGCAACGCACATTTTTGTTATCAGGGGAGTTACCGTTAAAGTGTTGCTAGTTTTGTGAAGTCATATTATGTCATTTTAAATATTTAAAAGTACCTGATTATAATATTAAAAACTTATGAAGCTATTAACTTACTGTTGCGTATCGAGTTATCATTCTCGTAGTAATTGCATTATTGTAATAATAATTATGATATTTTAAATAAAAATTTTATTTTGCAGTAGTAGAGAAGCAGTAATAAACGGGTTTGCTTCTTTAGTGGTAGGATTTGGCCCTCGCGTTTGGTGGTTCGCTTGCTCGTTTTTGCGGATATTTCATGAAAAGACAAATATGTGAATTACATAAGTCTGTAAATACGTAACACAATTTAAAGCATAGAGTAACTTTGTATGTGATTTAAAGTTAGTTTTCCTGGACTAGGCGAAAAGGTGTTGCCACATCAAAAACATGGCATAGGGTATTACAAGAAAATAAAAGAGCAAAGGAACAGTAAACATTTTTATTGTAAATAATTTATTGTATCCTCTTGCATTCGGAACGTATTCCATGACAATACCAAGCGGCCATATCGGCTTTCCGATACACAAATTAAAGTATTACAATGATTTATATTAAACTATGGCGATAATTAGAAAGATTATAGGCACGTTAGTTACAGTCTTAAGGCACAGAACAAACCAGAATAAAGTTAATTGTAGCTTTGGATCTATTTTCTGGTTCATTCTATGTTCTAAGATTAAGATGCTTTCGATAATATCTAGCCAATACGGTATTCTATTACGTATGTGCATTCTTAGCCTTATATCCAGTGAAGTAACAACCATCCTTTCTTTGTTCCAACAAATTACAGTCAATTAATGCTAGTGTCTGATAGAATTACGATTATTTCTAAAAATATGTTTCTTTTATTTCTGTACTTCATAAATTTTATTTAAATTAAATAAACAAAAAATAAATGCGGGCAACATGTATTATGGGCTGTCAGTGTGCGTAGTACGAGTTTTACTTGAGCCTAACGGGCTCGCAAAGTAATTGCGAGTTGGCTATTTGTATAGGACCGAAGCAGAACCATCTACCGGCAGTGAAAAGAAAAGCTTCGGGCCCATACTTTAAGCCAGCTCGCATTTACTTTGCGAGCCCGTTATGTTACGTTAAACTCGCTCTAATTGTAAGATCTCTGTTAATAAAATCGGGAAAAATTAAAACTGTTGCCATCATCATAAATAAATTAAAATAGAGGGGTATTTTATATACTCAATTCACTTGAGGATTTTAATAACCGAGATATTCATTAATATTTTTGTTATAAATACAACATGAGTTTGTGTTAATCTTGTACGACCTATATTTTATTTATAAAGAATGTCCTTATTATTTTTAAACCGTGCCTGGTCAGTTCCAATCTGGTATGCCATTCTGTCCTTCCAAGAAACTGACAATTTTGTCAAATAAAATAGACTTATTAGTATGAGAAAACTAGCTTCTGAGCAATATCTACGATTAATCGCTTACTTGGTCATATGATTGTTTTATCGTACTACATAGCTGAGACTGTTTTCTTTAGTCTTAAACGTGCCATGATTCATTAAGATATATTTAGACTACAGTGTGTATATGAATATTGCATTATCTAGCGAAATGTAAAAAATATACGTGACACTTTGTGAATGTGAAAAAATAAAGATGAAATATGTTCAGAATCAATTCCCCGCGCCCTTCTCAAAAGGATATTACTAGGCGTATCAGCGTCAGTTAATTGCTATTCAAATTAATATTTACCTAATAACTTTTAATTTTACACTAGTTAAAATATTGTATTAGCATGGAAGAAAATTTTTGACAAATACATCTTTATTAGACTTTAATGTCATGCAGTCGAAGTCCGACTAGATCAAGGTAAAATGTAGATATATTAAACCCTAATAAATCTATCAGAGAGCAATCAAACTAAGTATAAGGAATAAATCACACTACACCAAAAAAGATCTATCCATCTTCGTGAAATCAATTTCCTGTAACGGTGTCGTATTTTTTTAACTTTTTACATCAGCTTTATGGCATTCGATTCACGAAAAGGGATAGTAACTTCATTCAATTGTAAATAGAGGTAAATCACTATTAAGAATAAATAGCTGCTTCTAAAAGGGGATTTGTTAATATTAGGAAAATATTGCTTTTGGTATCATAGAAAAACTTGCATTTAAAACTGCATTACCTATTGGTTCTAAGCAATGTCTTTTGTAAAGCGAATATAATAGATAGAAAGATTAATATTCATGTCGAACCATCAAAAAATATTAGGTCTAGATCTAGAAGAAAAAATAACGATCTTCTAACATAATCTAAGAGAATCTAATCATAGGAGGTTAGAAATATTTTTGAGAAACTTATCTAGTATAGTTTGCCAATCAGATAATAAATTATTAACATACATTTTAATAACCCATTTAAATAAATGAATCGTCACATTCAATAATATTATATTTTGCCAAAGCGATATGTTTTCTTATTGTAGCATTGTATTTAAATATTATGCATCCATATTCATATTTATTTCTAATATTACATTCGTGTTATCAAATATGTATTAAGACTTAATATTCACAACTAACACATGTTACATGCTCGAACGAAAGTATCTATCTGTACATAAAGCTTTTTAAAAAATAAAATCTACCCTCGTTTACACTAGTTTAAAACTAAGCTAATGGCAACCCTGGCGAAACGCCGAAGACGCCATTTTGTTTACTGTATCACGTAATGGCGGCCACATCTAACATTATGTCGACAATACTTTCTCCTACCTATTTCTTATATGCTGATTACTGTAATGTAAAGGCATAGTTATACCTACATAGGCATAATTATTTTAATTTTAGAATTTAACGCAAACGAATATTTCATCGACATCACAGAAGTAATAAGTAAATAGACGTTACATAGAATATGGATTTAAAATTTTAAGATCTAATTTTTTATGTTCGACCATAAGCACCCCGTTTTTAGATTTCTGCTTCGATAAAAGATTATTATTTGATGTTAACAAAAGCGTATTAAAATCTCAACTCGTTACTGATTACATAGATATAGCATGAAAGATAAGAGGTACTTATTATAGAATTATTGGAATGCTACATGTAGGCTAAAACCAAGATGAAGCACCTCCTAGTTTTGTCGATAGCTCGCCAATACCGCGACCGAAGATGTTGCCAACCTACGGACAAAGTAAACATATTATATTGGAGTATAATTATCCTCCCGGACACATTTTGCAAATAGCCGGCAAACGAGCTGACGATCCGCCTGATGGTAAGTGGCTATCGTCGCCCATGGACATCAGCGACACCAAAGGCATCACTGATGCGTTGCCGGCTAAGAAAAAGAAGAAAAATAAATAAATAATATAATAAGAATAATATAATACAAAGGTCTATCCACAGAATAAATATTACATTAGACTAATGCACGGATATGGACGGGCGATGTTCCTTTAAACATTAAAAACAATATCGAGATGTTTTGAAAAACTGTTCATATGTCTGGAGCTTCAGTTACAAGTAGATATTGGCTATTCAGAGGCAGTATGGCTTAAGTATATTTTGTGTGGATAGACGATTATATTTCCCAGAGTCAAGCAACACACCTTGGGAGATCTCCCTTTGCCAAAACGGAACGAATCCATTGAAAATTGACAGCTTGCCTGCGTCTGCGTTCCCGCCCACCTATGACGTGGATGACTTCAAAAAAAGAGTGAATAGGCTTCTATTAAGTTAGTGCGCTCACCACCCTGGACCACATCTCCACTTACCATCAGGTGGGATTGTGGTCAAGCATTAACTTATTTTAAGTAAAAAAAAAAAAAAAAAAAAAATTGAAGCCCATTGGTGCCAATTCAATTCAATGGTACAATTATCGTGTTCGCGGCGTCGGTTCTATACGGTTTAATACTTCAATGGTTATTAATACCTTTCCCACGACAGCGCCAACGTTGCCAAGCTTCGCGTCTTCTGTGAGAGACTCCAACTTGGACTTGCCACTCTTGGAGCCTTCCTCCGAGCCCTCGTCTCCTCCGCTGTACCAATAAACAAACGTTACACAATAATGACCTTTTAAACTGTCGATACGCACGCACACACAAATATTATATTTAGCGACTCTTATGTTCCGTTTACACGTATTGTAAAATTTATTTAAAATTTAGCTACTTAACTACTTAATACGTGTAAATGTATTAAGTAGTTAAGTAGCTAAATTTTAAATAAATTTTAAATAAAAAGTTACTAAATTGTCTGTTTACACGTATTAAGAGCCATTTCGCAAAACTCGGTTGATAAACTATAGGTATTTGAAGCGGCTCCTAGACGTGATATTGCCTCGCCCGGCTCGCGTCGCGCTTGACCTCAGTTCTGTGCGAGTAATCTTCTTGATACTTTCAAACGTAAAAATTTTAAAATTATGAACATATAATTTTAATTATACACTTTGTGACCACATACATGTATCTGGTTTGTGACAATATAAGTTTATATAACAATTAAGAGTACAATGTAGTAGTACCATTATCGGTAACTTATTTACATAATACATTTTAGGTACCTACTTAGGTACATCACAATAAAGATGTCCAATAGATGCATATTGCAAAAATCAATATTTTGGCAAATCAACGTGAAAAATTAAAAATCACGTTTTTTCAAGGTGATCTATAAAATGCAATATGCGTCCATTTTGCCTGCGATATTCGCAGCGCGTCGAAATACATAGGTATACCTAAATTCAAATCAATCGGAGGGTATAGAACCGGGAAATCCCGGAACCGAAAATCCCGGGATTTACAAAGGAATACGGTACTTTTCAAAAGAACCAGGAAACAAAATAAAAGAACCGGGAAACAAAATAAAAGAACCGGGATTTTCTGAACTTTTGGGAAATAAAAATATGTCGCGTCGTGATACAAAAGATAACGTAAAAATAAAGGTAAATACAATCCATACACAAAAATGATTACAGCTATAAAAAGAAGATATTCAGAACGTCGGCTACATGAAGCAGCTATACTAATATAATATTATTTACACAACCCAGATCGATATTTTTCTAATATAAATGAAGATGATTTAACTCTTTTTTCTCGTCCAAGCAGTGCTGAATTGTGCAATACAATTGTGTTGCTTTCATACAATTAATACGAAACTTATGTTTGCATGTAAGGTATAATAGTATGATGGTTACTCAATCACGGCAAACGACTATACGGATTTGGGTAGAAAACAGTTTTTCCCTATTTAATGCTCCTGAGAGATAAAATAGGAAACGCGATACTAACTATTTTCACGCGGGGAAAGCCGTGGTAAAATAATCCCGAAAGAACTGAAAATCCCGGGAATCCCGGTTCCAGCATAGGCGAGTACCGAAAATCCCGGTAATTTAAAACAGGATCGGTTTTCGATACCCTAATCATTACCGTGATACAAAAGATAACGTAAAAATAAAGGTAAATACAATCCATACACAAAAATGATTACAGCTTTAAAAAGAAGATATTCAGAACACTATTCTTTGAATGTTAAAAACGAATTCTTTATTGTTTTCTGTTGGTTTACAAAACAAAATATTGACAATAGTCTAGTATAATAAATTATGAGAAACGAAATTCGCACTTTCCTCCCAAACCACTTGCTCTACAAGAAAAATGTATGGCACATAAAATGTCAATCTTTTTATGGGCTACAACTTTTACTCGATCCTTTCGGAAATCGTCTAGGACGCACCGTTTAGGAGATATAAGGAGTTTTCGGAAAATTTGGGAGGGGGGGGGGGGGTTAAGGTTGGGCCCAATAAGATTGGGTAATGTTGCAAGTATGAGTTCCACAGGGCGGATGGAAATTCAGTCGGAAATCGTCTAGGACGTACCGTTTAGGAGATATATGGTATTTTAGGAAAATTTGGGGTGGGGGGGGGGGTAAAAGTGGGTTCAGTAAGATTTAGCAATAAGGTTTGGGGGTGTACTAAAGGGGGTTGAAATTTCCGTCTAAGCTTGTCTAGGACGCACCGTCTCCGAGATATCCGGGATTTCCGGTTTTCCAAAAATCTATATCCCGATATCCTGATCTGCCGATCTGCGCCTACCTGATGAGTGCGGTATTTGCCCGGATGCCTCCCAGATTATCACGACGCAAAATTCCACTTTTGGGTGAAGAACTGAGGGGGGGGGGGGTATAGGGGGAGGCGAGGGGTTGTGAAGGGAAAAAATAAGAGGGTGATTTGTATTTGTGTTGTGTATTTGAGATACGTGAGTTTTGGGGAGTTGACGGAACTTGGGTGCACGAGAGTTTCCAAACAACGAATGTATTATCTTTGACTAATAATAAGTGACTATAGCTGACTAATGTCGGAGCTTCTATCATTCCAACATTTTGGCTTAGCAATAGGGTCCCGTTGACACCGTTTGGGTACGGAACTCTATAAAGTACAGATTGATCTAAAAGTTGTATAAATAAAGGGTATGTGTATACAAGTTATAATTATTTATTATTTTTTATTATTGAAGTGAAACTTCTTTAGAACCGTTAGTGATTTGAAACTGGATGCAACGGAAAAACGACAGGTAAGATAATATAACCGCTAATTTCGTATTTCAATTTAAGTTGTTCGTAGCTCAATGGTCAGGACGTAGACACACAATGCTGATGTCATGATGATGCGCAGGTTCGCGTCTCACAATATTTCTTTTTTTTTAGTTTTATTTTTTTTTAGTTTTATTTTTATACTGTTTTTAAATACTTTCAAATGCTCTTTTAAATATTTTCAAAGAATTTATCAACAAAAAATAAGAATTTCATTCTTTCATTCTGTAGATCGACCAGCCGATTATACAGACAGTAAAAATGCTAAGTTGTATTCATAGATGGCGTGAGGAGTAAGATAGAACATACGTTTTATTGCTAGATAGATTTTTAAAAAGTGCAAAGTTGTATTCATAGATGGCGCTTCGATTTATTGCTTTAAGATTCGATTTATTACTTTTTCACACGGAACACAGAGACAAGAGGTGGAAGTGCGAAGTAGGCGGGGCACAGCGACTAACAGTAAGCGTAGCTCCGCTTACTTGCCCGGATAACATATCTGTCACTGAGCTGCGTCGGTTGTGCATTACATAAATTAAAATTTGACTTAAATTATAATAATATGACTTATTGTGCAATTTTGGGTGCAAAAATGATAGCAGAGCTAAGAATTTATTTAATGGCAGTGTTTCATACCACAGCCACCCACAGCTAAGCCTAGTTTTATATTTATTTTGTATTAATTCAAATTCAAAACATAAAATTAAAGGAAATAATACATTTTTATGATCAAAAAGCTACTCTATTTACACGGCAATAAGGTTATTTTTATGTTTTAAATGGTACTGCTACTCGACTATTGTTTTCCAGAACATTCTTTGAAAACATTCTTTGCTACTCGGGAAGGGATGGGATAAATTTATCGATATCGGTGTGTTGTAATTTTATTTACGATGTAATATTATACGACCAAGACCCGACTGATTAGGGTTTAAATGGCTATTTATAGAGAAAATATGTTCGTAACCTATAGTTAATACATATAAATAGTATAATGCCAGTTGGCAATCTCTAACAGTGAACTTGGTCCATATTATAATATTATTATGAATAATTATAATAATTATTTGAATATTATGCTTATTTTGGTTTCTATAGTTACTTCTTAGATTTCCTTA
This sequence comes from Thymelicus lineola, assembly GCA_963932265.1. Lineage (NCBI taxonomy): Eukaryota > Metazoa > Arthropoda > Insecta > Lepidoptera > Hesperiidae > Thymelicus > Thymelicus lineola. Next base: position 8,936,149 of record OZ010707.1, read on the forward strand.
AGACGCATAAAGAAAAGAAGACTGGCTTAAAACTACTGGGCGGATCAATTGGTTCCCAGTAAAATCTAGTACCATGCTCAGAGCATTTTTTATAAGAAGAATTCATAGTTTCAGTGACCGTCAATACGGTTTCCGCCACGGCAGATCAGCTGGTGATCTTTTAGTATATCTTACTCATTGCTGGGCAGAAGCAAAAAGGTTGTAAGTTTGGATGTTGCAATTGCGCTCAAAAAATTTTTGGACTAGCGGTCACCCATCCAACTACCGACCGCGCCCGCTGTTGCTTAACTTCTTCGATCGCTTAGGATCGACGCAATCCGCCGGGCTATGAGAGCTTCAAAGCTAGGAAATATAATTCCACGAAAATAAAGGTGTTTAAACTATTCCTTGGCGACACTAGATGGCGCAATTGGTTCTACTACTAAACGTTGTAGGTCGAACAAAAGGAGAATGCCCATTTAGTATGGAGAAATGACTGTACTGACTTTAACATTTTTGTGTCTTGTAAATTACACATACTAACTTTAGTCAGTGTTTATTAACCTACTATTGTAGGAAATACGAGATTTTCAACAAAATTAGTTTGAATTTAGGTTATAGTAAACTCACAGTAATATGGAGCCTATGCCGGCGTATTAAAGTCGATTGCGTATGTAATGTCGTTCTTTTAAGTTTCAAATTCATTTGACAGTCCCAAAACGCCATGTAGTTTATAATGTATTATAATCACAGAACACTATTACTCCTGGCTGATTATAATAATTTTCTAATTCATTTGACAGTCCCCTTAAGTCATCTATTGTTGTATCATAATCATAATGGAATAAATGCAACCTATTGACCCGAAGGATCTTAAAATATTTCTGATTGGCCCTTATCCAAACATAAATGGCCCAATGGTTTTCTTTTGTAAAACGGAAGTAAAGTTACTTATTAATTTCAGAAAATTATTCTCAAAGAGGATTTTTTTAGAAAATACGGTATATACTTGAAATATTTTAATTTAATTTTTTGTCCAAAAATCATTGTGACACAATAATTTTTTTGAGAGTACTGGCTATGGGCATTCTTTTTTACCTTTTTTGTATAACGTTAAGGTTGAAATTCATCCTAATTCACATCATTGTTTTTATAGCTAAGCTACGTTGAGCTACATTGAAATTTCACTTATCGACATACTGTTTAGTTAGCTAACGTTAATATAAAAAAGCTACGGCCACGTCTACGCCTTGTAATATATATAAGCTTTCAAAATTTTGAGCACGTTTTCACATACACACACACAAGTTGTACAAGAACAAGTACCAACATTACCTTGTAGTATACCAGTTTCGATAAATATCGATAATTGTCGATAACGCGGTAAAAGCACCACGCACATCCCTAGGCCTAATTAACCAAAAATATAACTTACCGCTATACATTTAAGGTTGATATTAGATTCCAGTCACGACATATAGCGTTCAGAAGACGGTATTATTTAATCATTTTCCAATAAGATTGACATTGTAATACAATCAACTGCAATTCAATGTCAACCTTATTACTATATATTAAGTATAGCATTATTTATTACGTAGAATATTGCCATCTAGCGGTGTATAGCTGTGGTATAGCAGAACTTGAAAAGTATTATGATCTTAATTGATAAAGGTACTAAGTTCACTGAATATGACATTGAAAAATAAGAATTAACATCAAATATTAAAGTGAATTTTCAAACATAAATAGCAGGTTTCTCGGACTATTCGTAGTTGACAACTAACAACCAATCAAAATGTAAGTTTGTTAGTTGTAAGTAATACGATTATCCATTTACTTGTGTTTTTTTTGGCTAGAACGGTTCCCATACTAATCAACACTTATACCATTTCCACCTCTTGTCTCTGTGTTCCGTGCTTTTTCATATCATTATCTTGAAACCAAAATTTTGGAAAGTTTCACTTCTACCACGTGTGAATTGCACACATGGTATTTTTTTTTTTTCTATGTAAATATGTAATTTACACATATAACAAAAAACCTAAATACTGTAAACAGTAACTAATGTCTAAAAACGGACAATGTTTTATTTCAAATTACAGCAGTGACTTCCAACCCAATAGGGGTTGAATTTCCAAAAATCCGATAGCCTAAAGCCTTCTTCGATAAATGAACTATCCAATACAAAAAGAATTTTTCAATTCAAACCAGTAGTTCCTGAGATTAGCGCGTTCAACCAAACAAACAAACAAACTTTTCAGCTTTATAATATTACAATAGTAATAGTATAGATTAGTATAGATATAGTTATATTTTGTACATATGTATGTTCGTGATTTTCTCCGTTACTACTTACACTACATAAATTGGAAAGAAATAGTTACTTAATTTCTATTGTTTTCTTCAAACCAAAGATGTGTAAAGCAGAATATTACGCAAACGGACCCCTGAATTGAAAAATGGTCTTTTGAAACCTATAATATTTTTGAAAGACCTTTTCAACGATACCCCACATTAAGGGGTAGACGAAGAAAAAATCATACGGAACGGACAGACGGACGGACGGAAGGACGGACGGTCGGACGGGCTAGCCGGCCGGTTGAAATAACGAACGGACTAGACATGATTCCGATTTGACTACAAAACCCTGAAAATTATAGAAAACTAAAAATAATACAATTGACTGTAACTAAAAATTCTCACGTGATCAAGACTGTTCAATGGCAATATAATTACGTTACTTTTACGAAATCTATTCCTTAGATGGCTAAAGCAAAAATTGACATAGGTCCGACGTCTAAGAGTGCTGCCGCACGACTGATTTGATTTCGCGCCAGTTCGTATCTTTATATGGTAAAGTAAATTCGTTTTAATAAATTATTTTTTGCAGTAAGATAAAAAAAATTACGTGTCATATTCGACAAAGACCATATTTTATTACTACATAAATTTTTGATGGGAAATACGCTTTATTGAATACAAAAATCGATGGTAAAGTCATGGCATAAACCATGAAAATTGGTAATGTTATTGAATTAATTTTGAAACGAATATTATAGTAATCGTATATCCCTTGTAATAAATGCAAAATATAATATATGAGTGTTCTCTAGACATTTTTTTTCACTCAATTTAATAAAACTTAATAAAGAAAATCAGTGTATGAAATTGACTCTGTCGTCCTTTTGCTGAAAAATAGTTATGCTAGATTGACAGTTTTATAATAATAATAATAATTCTTTATTTTCTTTTCTTTATTTTCAGGTATCTACCCATACTCGTATACATACACATAAATAGTGGTTACAGTACAGAATTATATTGAACTTAAAATTTAAAAGGCACTTTAAAACAGAATATAGATTGTAAAATTGTAAATTCTAAATTGTAAATTATAAAAAAATTATTAGATTAAACTGTAAAAGTATTTAAATAAAAATTGTAAAAAAAATTATCTGTCATGATTTCTCAACATTGTCCTACAGGTCCTACTACGTACCCAGACTCCTGCTGCGCGAGGATGAGGCTGCACGTGGCCTCCTCCGTGTGCATCCTGGAGGCCACGGCCTGGTACACCTTCGAGTTGAGCTTGTCATCGATCACGCCTTGCAACTCAAAGTCGCTGTACATTTTCTGTAACGAAACAGATTATAAGGAGAGGTAATTGAAAAAAAGTTTATGAGAAAGGGAATTTTATTGATCGAAGCGAAATAGCTTTTCGTTTATCTCATTAGCCGCGTCTGTACTAGACAGTGTTGCCAGATCCAAAAATTGTACTACGGTGTCTTTTCTTCTTATTCTTATATATTATTTCTTATTCTAATTCTTATAAAATACGGTATACTTATTTTATATATTTGTTTTTTTTTCTATTAAATTGTGTTTATACGGTAGTAAGTAATGATAGATCTATCAAAATTATACGGGACCTGGCAACACTGATACTAGGGGACAAAATTATATTATTATACCTTCATAACGATGGAGAGGCAGGCGACCTGCTGTGGGTGCAGCGCGGGCCGCTCCCCCAGCCAGGTGCTCACCATGTTGACCTGGATGCTGTACCACTGCTCGAACAGCTGCAGGATCCACAGCTCGTCCGTCACCTGGAACACATCACACATTTATACATACAAATAAGTCTATGAAGTACAGGGTGCCAGTTACCTGCAAGTCTTTTTTTTACATAAAATAAGTTAATGCTTGACCATAATCCCACCTGATGGTAAGTGAAGATATGGTTCAAGTGAGCGCACTAAGTTAATAAAAGCCTATTCACTCTTTTCTTGAAGTCATCCACGTCATAGGTGGGTCGGAACGCAGACGCAGGCAAGCTATTCCAATTCTTCCCTTTATTCTTCCCTTTGGTGCGATAGAAGTCTCTTCGTATCGAATATTAGAGAAAAAACTTGAGCAGTATTTTTTGGAGGCCATAACCTAGATTCGGTATCTTCTGTCAGGTGTGTATTATTATGTTAAATTAATCATCTATTAGTTCTTTGTTGTCAAAATTTTAAATAATTTTAGTACCTACCTTATATTATCACACTAAGACTTACTTGGAAGTTGGAATTTATTTTTTGGAAAATAAGAGCGAATACTCCGCCTACAAACTACTCGATAGTTTGGCGAGATGTGGTATTAGTTTTAAGAATATTCCGTTCCGTTCCGTTCCGTTTTCCGTTTCTACTTCTACTTTTATATTCTTGTACCGCCTTCACTGTTCTCTGTTTAAACCAAAGGTCGACTGGCAGAGAATGCTTATAGCATTAAGTCCACCTTTTGTACCACTTAGTTATAAGGGTATAATAAAGTGTAAATAAATAAATATTATTTTGTGAATAAACGGTTTAAAAAAAAATTGGAGTGCCTGTTTGTAATATTAAAATAACTGCTTTTTACTAAGTGCATTTGTAAGTTTGGATTAATATTTAGTGTTAGTTTTATTTTAATCGGTTCACAATAGCGGATCTCTAGTTATAATAACAATATTTCCAAGATTGTTATATTTTAATAACAAGATAGTTTACCAGTTACCACACAAAACTTGTCTAATGAATCATAACTGGCATAATTTTTTTACATTACCGTAGAAAATTTAAGAAATGGCGGAAGAAACTTCTCATCAAGTCAGTACACCTTTTAAATGAATCCAGACGTACCTTGGACCTAATCTGGTCCATGGAGTTCCTCATGAAGTTGACGTAGCCCTGGCCGATGTCCTTTCCGGAGCCCGACACGTTAGCGATGGTCAGGATCGAACCGATGAGGCTGAAACACCGTGGAATATTGGAAACTTTCAAAGGTAAAAATTAAAAATATACTTTGGAACGATTTTCATAAAATATTGTCTAGTAAATAATGTTCACAATGGAACCACAATATTTTATTATATATAACCTTATCTTTTATTTTTTACTTAGTAGGAAATATCTCAGTCTATCGATGAGGTCGCTAACAACTGTGCTAGAGTCACCTTTATTTATATTTAGGACAGAGCCAATTCGAGCATCATCGTGGCACTTTAATTGGTCCAACTGGACCAATGCTCGGTACATATTATTCAATGTGGTGACGCTAATCTCATTCAGTTTGCAAGAGAGAGACATGGCGCTACTTTTTGCTTGTATGAAGAACATTTGTGTATAAAGTAATGGTTACTACGCCTGACCGTCGTGCCAAGGGTCCTGGTTTCGATTCCCGGCGAGGCGGTTATTTAATAATGAGTTTGAATTTCTGTTCCCGGTCTGGATGTGTGTGTTCTTGTCGAAGGGAATCCTAGTGTGTAGTGTCATTTATTAAATGTTCCGATGGGCCTATCCAAGTATACTAACCTGCCCTCATCAAACCGGGCGATCTTGGCAAGCGTGGCCTCCAGCACGGCTGACAGCCGCGTGGTCATGCCGGTAGCCATCGCCACCAAGCACGTGTCGATGTGTGACTCCATCTTCGTGTTGTACTGGGGACACAAAACACATAGGCAATGTTAAATACTGGATAAGTCTTCTTCATCATAATCCACTTATATAATAATATTGTAATACATTAATCATAACATCATCGGCTCTGGTCTCCTCTCACAATGTGAGGGACGCTGGCCATCGGTAGCGAATGGAGAGGGGGCTAGAGCGCTGAAGCCCCCTCCAGAATCGTATCTACATTTACCCATGATAACATTTAAATAATGTGTTATACATTTCATTTCCTCAGCTGTTTCACATTAAAATTATGGATAACAGTTTTAGCTACCTCAGGGACCAGACGAATTATAAAATACATTAAACCTCTGCCAATTTTCTCATTAGACAACGACATTAGTAAGGTAAAATGTTTACTCATACCTTACATTCACCTCATTTAAGTGGTACCTGGGAACAGCAAAACTACTCACAATATCAACTCCATCGACAGTGCACAGCTTGAGGGCCTGGTTCTTGGCGTCGAGCGCCACGTTGACCATGGCGCAGGTCTCCGCCGGCAGGATGTAGTCCGTCGACATGAATGTCACGCTCTTCTTCAGCCACGACTGCCAACAAGCAATGGGTATTTTATTTTTGTTTTGGTATATTTTATCGCTCCGTGTCTCAATAGGGGAAACTGAACTCTTATTGCTTTTCGGTGTCTGTCTATTTTTATGTCAGTTTTCCAACGGCAAAGTAAATAATATAAGAATAATGTTCGGTTATACAAGTTTTTTCAAAGGATTAAAGATTAAAAGAACACGCCTTTCATGCGATTTCGTGGCCTTCTAAGGTCAATTGCACATATTTGTGCAATCTCAAATCAACTATTCGCGCGTATTTTACTTATCCGTGAATGGTATCAAATGTGTGCGTTCTTGGAGCTATAAATGGAGTAATAACTATTTCTGTTGCCTCTATTTTATGCCTGAACTTATTCTTTATTACTTCTCTATTTTATGACAGATTTATGTCTTCTCACCTGGAAGGAGGACTCGGTCTTCTGTATGCAAGTCTCCATCATGTCGGTAGCCATAAGTTTCAGTCGCTGCTCCAGCTGCTGCCGGAACTCGGGCTCGGGCCAGTGCAGGTCACGAATGAAGCACTGCAGGGCATCCAGCTTCCAGAACAACTCCTCACTGGTGGCGCAGCCATTGCTAGAAAGAAAGTTTGAAATGAATACGGTTTAGAATTAGAAGAGAAGAAAAATAGATGAACGGGAAAGAGATAAGAGAGAGTCCTGTGACAATAGTATTTGATGATGATGACAATATTAATTATAGATGGATGATTAGACGGACGGATGATTGGACAGCCTAGGACTGACGGATGGAGTCTTGGTTCCGGTTGGGTACAGAACTCTAAAAGAAAAAGGATGAAGGAAGGGAGGGAACACAGAATAATATGAGTGTTGTGTAGTATAATGTTTTTGAAAGATTAGAGTGTTGAGTTAGAGGCTACTTTTTTGACATCGTTGAACAATTTTGAGGATAGTTTAAGAACATTGCTAATAACCAAATTGAAATTAAATGGAACTATTTCATCCTTAACAAAGTCTACATTGAAATTTGGATACCAGCTAAAGACCGAAGCAGTAGAAGCAATTGCAGAGTGCCAAAAATATGTGATAAGTTAAAGTTACCCCTTAATCTCCCATTTCTCCTTCTCGAAGCCCTTGTGAAGTGACTGCGAGATGGATGACTCCATGAGGTCCACGTATCGCACTACGAGAGGCGCAAACGTTTCTCTGAGATGTTCGTGGAATCTGCCGCCTTTGAGGTTCTCTGAAACAAGCAATATTGAAGAGTTATCTTTCTGTGGGGCATGTGTAGTTAGTTACCTTTTCGCTTTTGTCAATCACCAAACCAGTCGTGTTCCGGCTAAGGGCTTGAGAGCCAATTCTTTCTTTCTTTTTGATGTGAAACATCTATAGGCGAGGGGTAAACCTGATTTTTGGCGCGGTGAGTGGCGACGCTTCGCCGCACTATATTATTATGGTAGGACAATATGAAAAATAAAATATAAACACAGTGTGGGTAATCATAAATAAACTTAGTTTGATAGGCTGTAGCATACAGTAGGACAAAACTGTCATCATTTTCTGGAGACAATTCGTAATATTGTATTTTTTCATCATGCCATATTTAGTTCCTGTCATAATCTGTACTTTTATGACGACCCGTGTGGCGTAATGGTTACCATGCCGGATCGCCGCGCCAAGGGTCCTGGGTTCGATTCCCAGCGAGGCAGAAATTTGAATGATGAGTTTGAGTTTCTGTTCCCGGTCTGGGTGTGAATGTCCTTGTCTCTGTGTGTTGTCCATGGCACCCACGACACAGGGAATCCTAGTGTGGGGCTATGAGTGTGAAGCGTTATTTATTTATTTATTTATTTATTTTATGCCTATTAGTTGTATAAAATAATTTCGATGTTTCACATCTGCCAGCCGCTCCATGACGGCTCACGTTTTTATTTCTTTTTTCTTTGTTGGTCGGTAGTGCGACAGTGATGCCTTTGGTGTTACTGATGTTCATCTTTATGGGTAATGGTGGCCACTTACCATCAGCTCGTTTGTCGGCTATTTTCATTAAAAAAATCACGTGCATGTTTTTCCGCACTTAATATCGTTCCCTTATATTTTGAAGATAACGTTTGGCATGAACGCTTACAAACGGAAGAGATTTTCCTAGAGGCTTAGATCAATAGCATTTGCTTTTGCGCTTTCCATAGTAACTTATTCTTACAATAACACACACATGCACAGTTTTATCACTTACCGTCAGTCCTCAGGTAATCATTCAAGATCTGGAACAACGGGAAGGAGTCCCAGGTGTCCGGAGGCTGCTCAGCCAATACCCGGTCCATGTCCACCGCAAACAGCGCCCAGAAGATCTCCGCATGTTCCACCAGCAGCTCGGAGAACCATGCAAATGCCTGGATAAATGAAGTTTAGGTGAAAGTTCTACTACTATCTCTCCTGTTACAGCTGAAGTTCTGTACTACCCAGTTTAATGCTACGGTACTCATTGTCCAATTTTAGATGAAATATCTACTGTTATATCTTCTATTGAAGTTGTTTGTTCTGTTATACCGAGTTTTATCCTGACAATATTCATAGGGTTTAACCGCCCAGAGCTGTAAAGCAGTGGTGGTTTTAATTCTAGTACTGCCTTGTACCCTCCTTCCAGCCTTATACCCCCCTAATACCGGCCATGAATTTTTAAAGTATTTCGCAATGCTGAAGTGCTATAATAGATGTCACAACGCCGATGCGTTGAAGTAATGAATGCTTTTGGAGTTACTAATGTCCATATTAGTGACTGCTTGAAGCACACAAAAAGTTAGGAAGCTTTATAAATAAGTAACTATAATTTACTTTAGATTTGCAATAAAGTATTAAAACTTGCCGAAGTTTGGGTCTATTACAAAATAAATGGATAGTTGATGGTTAGTAAAATGTCTAGGGATTGTAATGACCATGAAATACCAGGTATCGATACTCGGTTTTATAATCAAGTTAGAAATTATTATGATGGTAATTTTAGATAAGATTGAACAGGATAGGTCAGAATAGACGATAGAAAAAAGTTAGGTTCTTAAGATAATAAAAGTCATAATTTTTTTGAGATGTATTCAGTTTTTCAAAATTTATTTTAATAAGACGATAGTGTTAAATATAGTATCGTTTAAAAATAAACTATCATATAATTTATTTTTCTATTCTACTTAATTACTCTAGTTCTAGTCTAAACGTAATGTTTTTATTTATCAAAATATTTTCAATTTTTATGATTGAAGATATAAGATACAAAAATATTTGGATAAACAAGAATAAGATGATTGAAATATTTATACTTTTTAAATCATGCAGTAGATTTCAAAAATACGTAAGCGATCTACGAACATGTACAGGGTGTCTTAAAGCTTGTTTATACAGTGTGAAGTAAAAAAGGTAAAATAGTGATGTAACTTATGAAAAAAATCAAGTCGATGTTCGTGTTATTCGGTCAAATGCTAAAGGTTTTCGAGTATGTGTGAATTTCGAAAACACTAAATACTTGAAGTAGCATTCTACAAAAGCATAAAGTTGTGAGTTTATTCAAATGTATTGTAATGTTATTTGTATGGAATTGTGAGTGATAAATTGTTACATCAAATCATGTGGTTGTTTATGAAACAATTAATTCAATTTAGACGTGTTTATCCTGCCAATAACGCCGAATATAAAACGTGACTTTTTAATTAAATTTTGAATTTGGAACGTCTGGGCCCACAATTAAAATTAATTTTATTATGTTACCACTTTATTTTTAAATTTTAAAAATCTTTCAAAATCATTTTTCTCAATTTTATTATTTTATAATTAAAATGAATAAGTTCTGAGACTTAGACTGAGTTAGTCCAAAATATTTGTAATAAAAACATTCATTGCTGATACAAGTATCTTTGATAAAATAAGTAGTTCAAATTTTTTTACGAAATGTTTTTTTAAATTGCCAACAATAAAATTTTTAATATCAGCACAGTCTCAATAAGTACAGTGGTAAATGTCATCGAGTATCTGAAATCAGTATAAAAGGTCCCAGTATAGATTTGACGTCTATTTACGTTCTCAACAAAACTCATGCAATGTCTCTCAATTACCGAATCACTAAATAACTAAGCTTGCTCAAGCGTGACTGATCTATTAGAAACGTATCGTGTCTACGCCTCTGTGATCAAATAGTGAATTAATGATCAGGATGTGATCAAACTGACAAGTGATTCGTTTAGCCGAGCAATCAAAATAAGTAGTTACATTTGGTTGACCGCTAGAGTCCGGTTTTGTGTTATAAACCTGCGGAGAAATAAAACATAAGACAGAAGTGGAATATAAAACTCTCCTCTGCGTACATCTAACGTCGGTGAATGAAACGGAATATATTAAAAAAAATATTTTATGGTCTTAAAACCAGTGGGATTGGAAAACGTTCCGTATTCATTTACCGACTAAGCCACATAAAATATACAAGTTTTTAATTCACATATACAAAAAATCTGTTAACTTCTAAATAACGTGTAAGATGCAACTGACCAAGAATTTGAACTCTTCATGAGTTCTTAAAATTTTCAAAGATTTTTCAGCGCTTCAATCGCTACTATAGGTACTTTAGAAATAAAGTTCTACCAAAAGTAACTATCCGATTGTATAAAGTTTTTACTTTGCGACGCGTACTAACTACCTCACTATATACAATTGCTAAACTGAAAAATTATAAATATTCTAAACGTTACATTACTATCAATTTGTGTGGATTATAATGAACTGATAGGAATTTATAAGTTCGCCGATTAATTGTTTGAGAATAAATTATACAAAAAATACTTTTGTCAGTTGCTATCCAGTGAACGTTAAGAAGAGTATATTATTTTTTGAAAAAATTAGAAACAGAAATTTTTCGTTGCGTACTATGTAACAAAGCTGAAAATATATTCATTTTCCTGCCTTCAGAGTTCATTCTACAGATCTTCTGAATGTTTTTTCACAAAATAAGAGGGACAAAAAAATAAGCTCATAACGAATAAAATTAATAATATTTCAGCTCTGTTTTGGAAAAATAAAAGTAAAAAAAAATTGCCTCATCATTCCCCACACTAATAGCGACAGGAGAGTAGGGTGCTATTCCAGTGAACACTGACATCTTGTTTCGGTAAAATTCTTTAAAGGAATAACTTTAAAAACAATTATTAAAATTTGTTTTTGGTATTTTCCAATGTCTTGTTAGAAAATAAGTGAAATGAACAATAAAATTATTTTAAAATCAATCAACAAATAAATAGAATTAACAATTATACAAAATAGGTATCCAATGAAAGTTTTATCTTTTGATGAAAATTAGTTTGGAAACCCTTTGACGATTTGGTTTTTCGACCACACACATGTATGGTTTTGACGCTATAGTTATTTTAGTTATTGACAGTAGGTAATTTTTAACCGACTTCAAAAAAGGAGGAGGCATTCAATTCGACTGTGTTTATGTGTGTTACCTCATAACTTTCGACTGAGAGAACCGATTTTAATGATTCTTTTTTTAATCAAAAGCTGGTGCTTGTCATGTAGTGGCATTTAAATTTGAGCGAAATCTGACGAGTGGTTTTTGAGTTATCCCTAATTTTGAAGTCGGTTATTGACAAAAGTCAAGAATTATTAAGCTAAAGTTTAAAAAATTTCGCCGAAACAGAATCCACAACACATATGTCAAACATAAACGCTACAAAATGTCGTTTTGAAGTGCAACTCTCATGTTTTTATTAAAAAATATAAAAACTAAAACCGAATAAAATCTCTTTGAAAATTATTTCTAGTCGCACTTCAATACAGGAGTCTTAAGTCTTGAGTCTTAAGAGTAATTTCAATCAAATTCCAATTTAAAGATTTCAAAGATCTCACCAAATTACAAATCCATGGTTTCATGATAATCTTTTTACTTTAAGGAGAACAATTGAATTTATGAGTTTATATCATTGAAATTTGCTTGTCTTCGGTCAATGTTTCTTAGAAGAACAAATCCAGAAGTATCTAAAGCCTACCTCCGCGTAATGCTCTTCATTCTGCTGCAGCAGGTCTACGCAGAGCTCTGCGAGCCGGATCAGGTCTTCCAGCTTCTTCGCTGGTGTTACCATTGTTTCTCCACGCAGATCCTCTGTGGGAAAAGACTTATTGCTAAACATCCTTTTATTTAGACTATAGACCGCCCTCATGCAATATGATTTCATCATTGGAGCTCAAACCATCATCAATATTCATTATGATTTGTCACGAAAGATCTGTCACATGACATAGATCATTTTATTTTTTATCCTTATTTGTCTGTTTGTCTACCTTATCAGAGATTAATTCCCACTTCTTCTGGGACATGTCCATTACTGTATGTTTCGACAAGACTTAACTGGACACTTCAGCTAAAATAAGGAGCATCACCCAAGAGAGGAGATGTAATAACAACATCTGATTGGTTATTTACACGTCTCCCTCTCTTCACTTCGAGGAAACCTCTTCTAAAGTTTATTTTGCTGGACCTCTTACCTTCGATATTAGCCTTCTGACTGAGCTGCGTGTAGTTGAGGAGTGCAGCCTGCTCCAAGCTACTCTGGATGAGGGCGCGCACCTCCTCCGGGGCCACTGGTGTTACCACATCCTTCATCAGCACTCGCTCCAGGAGGGATAGGGTTGCCTGGAACCGAGGATAACGTACGATTTAGGTGCAATTTAATTAAGCCATGGACCTAACGCAATCAAGTCACTGAGCCATAGAATAATAAGATGTAAGAGCGAGAAGAAATAAAGAAAGAAGGAAAGTGAATCTTCTATATCGATTCTGTAGAGACGGGGTAACGTTGTGAAGACAACAAAACATTTAGCCGAAGCCCCAAATTTATCATTTGAGGGAATCGAGGGAAATCCTTAAATGAAATAGGATAGCATAATATGTCATTTTATCTATCTGTTCTTGTTTCTCGAAAGAATATATTCTAGCGATAAGAAATTTAAAATACGGTTGAACACGACGCACAACTGAAACGCACACTAAGGAGTTTTTAATTTAGAATATTTTAATTTTGATAGATTTTGTTGTTTGTTATACTTTTTTATTTTGTATTTGTTACAGTTTATCACAGCTGTAACATACCAACTTATGAAATGTGTGACTATTAGTTTACCCTATTATGTTAGATGCGAAAATTTGTAAATGGCCTTCACTCACTATTGTTACTAGGACATTGGCTCACCTTCAAAGCGCCTTCAGGCCGTCCAAACGGGAACGCGTATCGGAAGTTGGTGATCTGGTTCTGCAGCAGCGTCTTCAGCCTTTCCTTGATCTCTGCGAACTTCTCCTTCTCCTGCACGGTGATGCTGCCGACGCCGTCGGGCCTGCCAGGCAACGTGGCCGTACTGTGAACCACTCGCCACTGGGGCTTACTCTAGTAGGGCACAAGCGGGAAGGGCTCGGATGTGGAGCTGGCGGTGTGACGCTGACTTGTGACTTAACTCGACTTCATTTGGAGTTTGGACTCATTAACCGACTCAAAAACTAGGTTCTCAATTTGCTTGTACTATTTTAAACGTCTTGATTGTTGACGTCTGTTATTTATTACAAGTTTTGGTTTGTTATCTGAATTTCAATCAATCTGTATATCAATTAATATTTAGAAGCAAATTATTAATGTTTATCTAAAATTAATATACACCTTCAAGGCTTTTTTTGTCTTTTAATACAAAATATTTGTAGGAATTTCATTTCGCTTTTTTTCAAAATAATTCTACATTAGAATTATTGAAATATTTTTTCCATTATTTATAATGGAATTAATTTTCAGTTTTTTTATAGTATCACCGCGAACTCCATCAATCCGTAGATAGAAAATATTAGTATGCATAGGTTACAGTTAGTCAAGCACACAGTTGAAACAATTATGAATTTAGAGGAACTTCACATTTCACACTTCACAAAAGATTTTTAACATGGTCATTAAAATAACAAAGAACGTAGGATTATAGATTTGCTATCAATTTTGAAATTGGAATGTTGTGTAAACTTTCTTCCCATCATGGAAAGAAGGGAAGAAAAAGAAATTTTGGATCAATATGCTAAATTTTTTAAATTAAAACATAATGTAAGTATCAGATAGAGATCTGTATGCTCCTCTAAATTCTACGAAAATACCAAGGCACAAGATAATTATATATATCATACAGGATACAGGCAGACATTGATATAGAATAGAAATACATTGAAAGCCACGGTACGTTTAAAAGTGCAGCAAGTGGACTTGTGATTTAATTAACCTAATGAGTGACTGCTTAAATTCACATAAAAATCATTAATTAAAGACATTGGTCAATCATTTGTTGATTGACTACAATTCATTGAACTTAAGCAATCAAACACAGGTTCCTTTAAATGTCAATTTTCAGCTAATCTGACATCGAATCTAACACAAAATTTTACACAGATATTTAGTAGAGGAATTGACTGGTATATGGTCTATATATTTTACTGGATGTTAATCTGTCATTATTCTATAGAAGAACTAACCGCAATCAGTCTGGTATGAAGGAGCTTCCATGTTTTCCATGTACGAATAGGTACAAACTATCCGTGATCTTAAGTACATTGCTAGATGCCATGTACCTATAACCAAGTTTTCTAAACCTAAATTCATCTTAATCTCCTACTAGCTAGACTTGTTAATATTTCAGTCGACATATGCAGCATATCAGGTCTCCCTTTTTCAGTGTAAAAACAATGCGACATGAAAGCTACATCTTTATGGACGCTGTGTTGGTCAAAACGGTAGACCTACATTATTACTGACTCGCCGACACTCCGAAACACGTAAACATAACAATCTTATCTCTTTCTGTTAACACAGATTACTTTATGACCTTACTAACCTATTTCTGCTGTAAAGAACATTGATATACTTTAGAAATCATTATCCTCGGAAATTTTAAATCCTTTGATCGAAACAGGTGTCATCATAAATTTCCAAGTAGGTATAAAACCAAGCAAAGTTGGACGTGAACCTGATGTTTCTTCTAGAACATTCTCTTGCTAAACCAAACAAAGTTGGATCTGGCTACAATTGAAGAACATTCTTTTGTCACTAATTTCAGAATCTCTAACCCAAATGGGTCAGGATTACTTAGTTACTTAGATAAGCAGTTGTAATAACTCACCTGTTTCCATGAACATGACTGGCGCAGAAAGCAAAGGAGTAGTGCATGAGGGTGGGGTCGACTGTCTGCTGGCCGCTTTCAGCCACATCCAGCAAGTCGGAGAGGTAGCAGAGATGACGGAAGCACCCTCGGACGCCGTACCTGGCGCAGTATTCGTCTAACACGAACACTTGGCCAGGGGAGAACCAACCCTGAAATGGGAGGTGATTGAAGCTATTTGTAAGTGGTCCATCATAGATCAGTTACATAGAAATACTTATCAACTTGAAAGAGAAAAAGGAAACGTTAAGTATTTTGTACGAATAGCCGACAAAGGAGCAAGATCCACCTGATCGTAAGTCACTGTCGACTACGGATAGCTACAACATTAAATGTATCACGGATGTGTTGTTTTCTACACTTCTTAAACAGAAGAAGCAAAGGGCAAACTCTACGCCTAATGGCTTTCGCCCCAACTCAGTTACTAACAGTTACTTTAATCGCTCCTTAGTACAGAATTTGTATGGTGATTCTTTACTGAGGACCGATTAAAGTAACCGTCAGTGACTCTTGAGTTGGGGCGTAAGTCCACCAGGTGTTAACATAAAAGATATACTCGTATTATACCAGAAGAGTTATAAGAATCTGCAAATTGAAATTGGTAACACCTGAAAATTGAGCTCATTGATATTCAACAATTACCAGCGAGCAGTAAGGGTCCTGGAGTCGGTACTTGAGGGTGAGCGACTGAAGCGTGGAGAACAGCTGGTGGTGGTCGAACTGGCAGGGGTCCGCCTGGATGTAGTCTTCCATGCCGTGCTTGCGGGCCTTGTCTGCGTCTGGAGAGAGAATGAACTCTGTGACATGGGAATAATGGTTCAACATGGAATCCAATAACTTCTTTTGGAAATACGACACGAAAAGACGAGCCTATACATCAGTGGTCGTCGCCTATAATATCAGTAGTTTTGAACCGTTGCTGGCCAGTGGCCAGATGGAGCCCTTTAAACTCCAACTCATACAATAACCATACTACTGTAAGCGGTATCTGCACTGGTGACTCGAGATGAATGGGGTCTCTTTCAACAACTCACATTAAAAATACACCAGTCAGTACACCAGTCCGTACCCTATACGGTATACCAGTACTCACCTCCCATAATCTTGATATGCGTGTCGGAGGTGGTCGGCGGCGTGGGCTTGTGGCTCTGTCCCGTGGCGCGGTACAACGCCATGACCCACAGGTGGCACTCGTTCTCGTCACTCACGCCCAGTAGGATCGATTCGCCGTCGCGCACTGCGTTCATGAAGTACTTCGCTCCTTCTAGCTCTGTTGATAGGACGTATCATGTTATACTTAGTTTGTCGGATAAATCTGAAATATACGTATACATACATGTCAAATTTTAATAAACTCTTAAAAATCAGAAAGAGCTACACTGAAGTAGTGGTAAGTCGGGGCATGAAATGCCTATTTTATTTGTTTATTTGTCCTGATATAAGCTAAAATGAGAGTTTATTTTATATTGTTGTTTGTTTTAATAATTTTTCACTGAAACGTACCTTGTCCGACCATCAGTTGAGCTGAAAGAGAAGAAGGAAATTAGTTAAGATTTATGTGACGGTATAGTTTTACATCAAATAAATTTTATAAAAACTGTGGTTGTTTCGAAGGTTTATAAGGTTTATAAGTTTATAAGACGGGTCAGATAACAAGTAATCATTGCCGCCTATGGATGTGAGCAACATCAGAGGGTCGTCAAAAGGATCGTCAATGCAGATATACTTCAAATTTATGATACAGGCTTGACAATACCAATTAAATCGATTTTATTTCCAGGAATATTGTGGAAACAACGATGCAGGAAGTTTATTAGACACACACGTTGTGTAAACACACACGACGCGCGAGATAGCACTGGTAGCAAGTGATTTTAAAATCGATTTTAAGGTGAATGCCAGGCATCCAGATGGTATGTTAGAACTTTGTTTTTTAGAAAATTGAATTAAGTTACTTGAGCAAAAAACTAGAACAGGTCACGCAAGAGTCGGAAAATTAGAATAGGTCCAGATTCCCAAGAGTCAAATATCTCACCACTAGCCAACTCAATGTAATCCACAGTGAATCCGTCAAGCTGCATCATCTCAGCCGGCTCCGACTTCTTGTCTTTATAGGAGCAGAGCGCGAAGGTGTACTGGCTGACCTGGACCAGCACCATGTAGCGTCGCTTCCACTTGCGCCACACCGCCTTGCCGATCACGTGGAGGTAACTGGGAAGGGGGAGTGGGAGGGATTAGATTGGTGGTCTGTTAGCTGTAAGACTCTAGCCATTCTCTAAGGTCTAGCACTCGACAGGGAGATATAAAGCCCTTTGCAGATGTGGCTGGTGTTTTTGGTGTAGGAATATTTTTTGGGGCTAACTTATTTGTTTTTTTGTTTATTTTTCTACTCGTTATTGAAATTTTAAATCGAATTAATTTATTGGCATTTACTATCAGTCAATCCTGAGTAAAGGTGGATATAGGTCTTACATAGGGGTCCAATAGTCGAACAAAATCGAACAAAATTTTGTGCTAGTTGTGAGGGTTTAAAAAATTATGTTTTTTGTTCTATAAAAGCAAAAAAAGCAAATGAACAACTCATAATTGTCCCAGTGCTGGGCTCGGGTTTTCGGGTTTTCGGTTTTTGCGAGAGGAGCTCGCAAATTGAAGGCCTACCACGCTGCCCAAGTGTGGATTGGTAGACTTCACATACCTTTGAGAACTTTATGGAGAACACTGTGGTGTGCAGGTTTCTTGACGATGTTTTCCTTCACCGAAGCAAGTGATGATTAATTTGTAATACGCACATAATATTTGAAACTTAGAGGTGCATGCTAGGATTTGAACTCGAGCCCCTGCGTTCGGTAGACCAACGTTCTAATCGCTAGGCTATCACTGCTGCTTTTGCTCTATAGCTTTTGTTTTTGTTCTATAGCTTAAATTAATACTAACTATTCATTATATCATTATCATATTATTCCAGAAACAATACTCTTTAGAGCGAGGCCACAACATTGCGGTATTACAACGACGCATCAACGCAAACAATCAACGTCGACGCGCGAAGTCACACACCGCATCGTGACAATTTCTGACGTACGACGCGGCCGTAAACGATGAAATTCATGGGTTTCGACAACGCATCGTATTGCAGTGCGACCGTTCGACATTTACTTTGTGGTTCTAAGCTTAGTTAAATATCCATTTGACATGATTTTTCAAAAATCAAACTTCTAAAATATTTACCTGTTTTATTTTAAATTATTCATGTTGCTATTAATTTAAAGATGAAATATCAAAGCTTTCAGATGTATTTAGATGTATTCACCAATGGTTATAAGAGGCGTAGTCAAAAAAATATTTCATAAAAAATGTGAGCCGTCATGAGACGGCTGGCAGATATGAAACATCGAAATTATGTTATACAACTACATATTTTATTGGTAAAAAAAAACAAAATTAAAAGAATAAAATTATCACTTCGTCAGGATTTGAACGCAGGTATTGCGGTCGATAGTTCCGACACTTCCGACCATCTCCCAAATACGCCACCGTTTCATACTTTGAAGTTTCGAATTTGTCCTACCGTAAGCTATAGCCTATCAAACCAAGGATTACCCACATTGTGTTACTATATTTTTTTTCATATTGCCCTACCATAATAATATAGTGCGGTGATGCGTCGCCACGGCCTGTATCATAACGCCAAAAATCAGGTTTACCCCTCGCCTATAGATGTTTCACATCAATAATATACCTACCTATCTGTAAATCCACACCAATAGAAGACTGCTGTCTGCTTTTTGCCAGTTTCTGCCCACAATCTGCTGAGGGCTTTATTTTCCGACCACACATATACTACAAAACCCGACAAGCGGACTACCGCTACTTACCCCTTCCTCCACACCGCTATACCGATCACGCGGATGTAACTGGAAGCGTTATTATAATTACAATCTGCGGCTTTCGGAATCCGATAAAAGATGGCGCTACATAATCCGGAATCATGCTATGACTTTACTACATCCGCATTGCTACTGATCTGTGTGCTTACCCGCAATGTTTCATGTTTAACGGTTTGTCCATTCGACAAGCGATTTTGATCCTTAAGTCTTGGTCGGGAAGGTTCTTTGGAACAGTCATGCGGTGCCATTCGGGAGCCTGAAAGTGTGTTTAATTTAAAATGTCTAGGTTTTATTGTTTCTATGCTATAATGATTGCTAATTTATGGATCGTCTGTCTTTTGACTGAAATTTTTTTACGCTTCACATTAGGCTATCATTAGGCAACATGGCGATAACATGGGCTATCCCACACTAGGATTCCCTGTGCCGTGGGTGCCATGGACAACACACAAGAAATAGACGCCCAGACCAAGAACAGAAATTCAAACTCATCATTCAAATTTCCGCCTCAGTGGGAATCAAACCCACGGCCCTTGGCGCGGCGATCTGGCATGTTCAAGTATTTTTCTTTTACTACAATTTCAAAAAGGATAACATTGAATAGAAAAAACATATAGAATCTAGACACACACGGTAGCTTGTCAAGCCATGTTCAAACTAACAGAACTGGCGAGCAGCACCATGTGTAATCTAACAACTCTGTATTTACCTTACTAGATAGAGGCGTTGGCCTAAGTACGACCTTCCCTAACTCCTTGTCCTCCAATGACAAAACCCCTGGGTTTTCCGTGTACAGCTTCACCTTTACGGCTGGTAAGGGTTGAGTCGTACTGAAGTCGCCTTGAGTGTCCCACCTGTTTTATTTTAATAGTATTACGATATGTAGCAATGAAACTAGGCGCGCAATGGGTAGGCTGCAGAATTTGGTTGAGCGACAAATTTTGTTAATCGCCCAATATCTGTAGTAACTCATCATTTTATTACATTTGGATAATCTTGCTCGGCATTCACCATTTCTTTAAGCAAAACAGGCATATTATGCGCTCCTTAAGCACGTGTAATGTCATAGCTGCTGCTAATGCGCGGCTGGCCATGAATAATTTGTTTCCCATGTCATATCATGCAAGTCTGAGATGCCACTAAAAGTTCTGAAAGGTGTGCCAATTCCCATTTAGCCAGCATTGCGGACCATGGCCTTTATACTTCAGATTAAGAGAAGAGACCCAGCCTTGCTAGGTGAAAATTTTATGGATCATGATAAGCAACCATATTATATGCTGAGCAAGAGATTCCAAATGGAGGTACGCTGGGAATACCAGGTCAGATTTATCAGCGTAAATTGTCATGTCCTTGTCATTGTATAGTACTTCAATTACTTTGTATACTTACATCGGTTTCGAGGCTTCAGCTTGGTCAGTCTGCAGCTTCTCTCCACCTTCGACTTCCATAGTGCAGTATACTATCCTATTTGGTGCTAAAGATTTCAGGCCTTTCACTTCCATAACAACCACCTAGAATTCATTTTAATTCAACATCTATTTTAGTGCATCCATAAAAATGTAAACCTAGGGATCTATATATTTGCATTAATCATTCATTTTATTTATGATTGAAATACCAAATAATTTTAATAATAAAATGAATATCTCATCAATGTGATTTATGTGATATTTTTATATTTTAAAATAAATATTGTGTTCTCTTTTCGCCAATTTATACCTCAATCTGGAACGTGAGAACTACGTCCATTTTGGTAAGCTGAGTGTCGACGTCACCACCGTCTGCTTCACCAGTCAGCTTGTTGGCTAGAGATCCTTGTGATCTGAAACATAGCTGCTTACTCAACCTTGGACTCGGATCTGGACCAGCATTCGACCTTCATTATCAACATGTCCACCATTTCCAAAGGAATTCTCATTTTAAGAGAAATTAAAATACAATTGTTGATGATACAATATTTATGTTGGAATTTTTGGTAAGTTACAATTTAAAGATAACATTGATAAAGATGCAAAAATATTGTTAAGTTATTAGAGGTTATTTGTAAATTAGCAGAGAAAAGTGAATACATTTATTTAAATTGGACAAATGAAGGGACAAATAGCAAAGACAAACATTAAAACGTAGAAACGGGAGACATTCACAAGCCCATAGAAGAAAAAGGTGGCATACAAGATGGAACCATCACCGATACCAAGAATGATTAAGCACAGCAAATGGAAAATGTTACATAGACAATGGTATATACAAACTAAATCTAAGATACGTAGGGTGAGGAATGATTGTTAGTAATGCATTTATATCTAGCGAAGCCCTAGTCAAGCACGAAGCATACATCACTCAACTATAATTAGTATTAATCCTATTTTATATGTTAGTATTATATGTGAAAGGTATAAGAAAGAAAGAAATAAAATAAAGTGAGTGAAGTGAAAAAAGTAAAGTGGAAAGCTTCTGTATTAGTTTGAAAGCTTGTAATTACTTGTTGCTATGTTCATGTTTAATGTTTAATAATTATGTTCATCAAGTTGGTATTGCGTCTGAGTCTACGGCTTTTGCTATGGAAATTTTATAGTTAAGCTATAATCGATATGTTATCTAGCGAATTCTGCTAAAGATGTTAAAATCTCTTCTACTGTTATATTCAAGTTTACAGGCAAGCTCTTATTGTACTTTTCGCAGTGTTGTGGTGTTGAAGCGTTTCTCCCTTTGTTGTCATTGACTTTACTATTATTATTCTTATGAGTTGGTATATCAGCTTCTTTAGCGACTTCTATAAATGATTTCTTGGTATCGATTAGTAAGTAGTTAAAATACTATTAACTGATGAAGAAACAACACTAGGTTTTTGTCCAGTTGTCTATATTTCCAAGTGTCGGATGGAGGCTATTTATTTTTTAACCTCCTGTAAGAAATTTGGGAAGTAGTTATTTCACGGCGGTTATTTTCGATTAATTTCTCGCCAAAGATAATTTTTATCAATTTAACATTGAATCTTCATGAGTTTGAATCTAGGCTACTCTATGTTACTGGCTATCTCTACATTATTCTAATAATGACAACAAGAGGATTCCAAATATTAAAGTTAGTCGTTCAGGCTGGGTAGGTGTCAGGTTTCTTCTACACAAGACACGTGCTCAAAATTATCATTTATGTACTCATTACTTGTACTTCCTTCATACATATCGTCCGGTAATGTGCCAGGAACAGAAAAATCAAAAGAGAGATGAACAAGTAGAAAATAATATAATGTATAGTAATTTAATGTTCGTAGTATGGATCAATATCATTTTTATTAGATGTTTTATAATCAAATTCATTCAATTTAATTGTTTGCTTGTGATTCTATCTTTTCTTATTACGTAACAACATATTATTTTATCAAATAATTTAAATAGGTTAATAAATTTGATTATGCAAAACATCTGCTATATTATTGGGAATATTTTTAAATTAATAGCCAGAAATATTTTTGTAACGTCACCAAGGATAATTGCAAAAAGAAACCAAAATTTATGAAGTGCTGATAAAATAATTTTGAATATGAATTGAAATAAAATACTAATAGATCTATCACTTAACCAATTAAGCTATACCTAAATTTAAACCAGGTGTTATTCTTTATGCTATTTATTAATTGCAACAACTTTCTTCTTCAATGTTTTTATTTGATTATTTGAAATTTAAACTGTTGAAACTGTATTTAAATGTAGATCGTTATCGTCGTTTAGAATTAAGTAATGCTTTTTTATAGTCTTATTTCTAATCCTTCTAATAAGTCCTATAAATACCTTAGAACCTACAAATGGCATCGTCACTTTCAGTATGTTATTTAAAAAACTTTACATGTCATATCTTCATTAAATCGATACATTGAATGTACACGAGTGCCACTCTAAATTATTTTTTTAAGAGACTAACTTTTTAGAGTAAATTTTAGGAAATAAATTCTCATAAATACTGACCTGTGATTATACCGCTTGATTTTATGCAGGCCATATTTAGAATCTGCCCCGCCCTTGGATACGGGAAGAGATTCCAAATTGGCCATCAGGAGGTTGATGGAGGACTTCAACTCTTCGATGTAGAGGGATTCCATCTCCTTCAACACGAACTTCGGCATCAGCTTGCGGTTCTGAAATATTACCATTTTCATTAGATGTAGGTCTAATTTCTTTATAAAATTGGTTAACTCCTTCAAAATATTACAATTTCAAAGCGACTCATCATTACTACCTATGACTGTGACACTGCTGAGTTCTGATCCCCTCACACAATAAGAACTCTCACAATAAGAGGTCTCAGGCCACGCCGAGCTGACCATTTGTAGATTGAAGAACTCTTCAGGTTTCCTCACAATGTTTTCCGTCAAATAAGTTTCAGATAATGAGTTTCTAATATGGGCGTAATTTGAAATGGGCCTGTAAGTTTACATATTAAACTTGATTCAAAGTGAACCTTTCATATTTGTAGGAGTTTCAGCCGAACAAGATATACAGGAAGTAATATTGTTAGATTTCTACTGGGAATTGTTATGTTCTTTACAATGTAGCTTAATCACGGTAATCGTACTGTAGGATTTTTGTCTGCCTCTGCTAAGACTAAGTTAGGTAATAATAATAGAGATATTGGACTAACCCTTTCCATTTCATTGACTTTCTGCATTCTACCATCTAATTCTCTTCTTATAGCTGCTGCTTGCTCGTCCGCTGAATCTAACTGTATCAAAATACGATAAAATTTAAATATTTTGAAAGTTTCATTGTTAATTAATTTAAATTATTTAGATTTTGTCGATCAAAATTCTGGACAATTAGTCAGTTCGTATTCGCAGTATTATACATAAACGCTATCTTAGAGGATTCCCTTTCATAATAAAATCTTAGGAATATAAATAACGTCTACGCATAAATATTAATTCTTTGCTTAAGCAAATGTTTACAGCCAAAGGCAAAGAAAAATAAAAATCACTTCTCCAGAATTGGCTATAAAAGCAAGTTTTATTGCCAGTTCGTAAAAGAAAGAGCTTGCATAGGCTATACTCAATTTAACTGTAACTCTGGGAAGGTTGCCAAATGGGATAAACTAGAACATTGGAGAACAAAATCGTCCTACTGCTTAAAAATGGAGTAGGCTTTCAGTAGGGAATTTAAGAACGGAAAGAAACATTTTATTCACAATTCCATGCCAAGTATTTCAATTATGTTATCTTTATTAAGGTCGGGTGCAAAGAACCTCCAAAATTTGTTTATTGTGCACTCTGTTGACCAATAAATAAGTCTTCTTTTGGAGGTCTATGTTACAATCTTGTTTAATTACTATGCTATTCTCATAATTACTTTTTATGTTCAGTTATTAATTACCAAATTTCACTCTTCTTTTACATTTCATTGCATTCTATTCTCATAAACGAGAATTCAATGTATTTCGGTTTCAGTGTCAAAGTATCTCTTATAAGCTGTTGGATGTGCATCTAGAGGATTACTGTTAAGAAACTTACCAGCAACGCGTTGAACAACAGCTGATGTTCAAATTTCTTCACCCCTAAAATCTGCTGGAACATGTCGTATAGCTGTTCTTTGCTTAAAATACACTCCGCGTTCAAACTCTGCTGCTGTGCTCGTGATGGTCGCTTTGACTCATCATCGCCTGGTATACCTGTTAACGTTATAGCAGTTTACGGACGGAGAAAACGCTTTAAAGAGCAATAAATCTTAGAACTCTGTGAATCTGTATCGAATTTCTCAGAAAGTGTTAGAAATATTTTGAAAATATCAAGTGCTTTGTGAAGATTTTTCAAATGAAAAACGAAAGTGAATTTTAAATAATGTTAGTAGATAGACAAGTGATAAATTAAGATATTAAAGGTAATATAAATAACATTTTATTAATATTATATAATACCTACGAATAGGAGCGTGTAAGAAAGTAAAGTTAGTTAAAGGTGTAGAAGTAAATGAAAATATAACGAACACGAACATGTGTCCTAATATAATTACACAAATAACTTTGGAACATTTCACTGAAGAAAGCTCTTAAGCATTCAAAGTTGATCCAGAAAACATTGCATCTGTTGAGTTTAAAGTAATAGTCTTACCTGCACCTTAGCTTGAAATTTTAATTCGTTATTAAGTTTATTCTTAAGTGTATTATACTTAGAAGTAATTAAAATGTGAACAAACCAAATTCAAATGCCGTAGTGAAGTCCATTTAAATTAAACATTTCAGTTTATTAGTTGTTATTTGGTATTATAGAAATAATCTTTTTCAGGGCACATGTAGAATTAATTTAAGCACAGTAGTAATTAGTTTAAGTAGTATAATTATAATATTTCTTTGTATTATAATATAGATTATAGGCTATAGACTGAAATATTTAAAACTTTAATGAACTGTAAGCTGCACACACAACAACGATATCATACAAGCAATCACACATGACAAAAGCAATGTGGGAAGAGTAGGAAAATCCGATGAGCAGTTTGTTCAGTGATACCTGTTATTCCTGTTCAGGATGTGTGTGAGAGACATGTCGTGAGAGAGAGGGAGAGAAACACAGAGAGTGAGACAGATGCAGGCGACACACATTTCAGGTTAAACAATACAGTTACTCACATTGACAGGCGATTACGACAAATCCAAGAGATTTGTATTAAGTTCAGCAAGACTTAAGTGTTAGATGTAATTTATTAACAGATCCCAATTCTCAGCTTGGTGACTTAATTTAAATTAAATTGCTTTTTGCTTGATAAACAAAATTACTTAGAAGTATTCAGGAAGAGTTAGGTAACTATGGGGCTCAACTTCGCTTGAAATACGGGTTAAAATAGAAGAGGGCTTCTTTTAAACATACAGAAAATTAATATAAGTAATGTGTTTGGCCTCAATCTCTAATATAGCCCTAAGCCAAGTCAGCACTTTTACTAAATGGATGCGTAAAATTTTGCCTTCATCAGCATTACAGGAATTTTGTGGGAAAAAATCGCTTGGGTCTGTCGTTCGCCTCGGCTGTACTTCATTACTACCAATGAACTAATATACTAACGTACATCGTTCACTGGTTACTAAAAGGTACACACTGTAGCATTATTACTTTTAATGATTATTTTATTATTAAGTAAACTTATTAATAATTATCGTGAAATAGAAGTTGTAATTTTAACAATTCGAGGCCAAAAATAATTTATTATCTGGGGGCACGGTAGTGCCCCCGCCAAGTCGAGCAAAATAAGTAATTTATAAAAGTCATAATCATTAAAGTATTTCAAAACGATATTGCAACATTTAGATTTCATATTAAAGTTCTTGAATTATTTGATTCTTTCAACTAAAAATATATTTTGTGTTTTAAAGTAAAAGGATTGTATTGATTATAATATTGATTGTTGGTAAATATTTAATTTTTGTTCTCAAAATGAACATTTTTAATATTAATGTACCTAAACTGTATATATATTCTCTCCTAATAAAGAATGTACGGTTGTTTGTTGCCAAATACTTAAAATTAATATGTCCAAAGGTTAGTAAGTTAGTGGTCACAGTCACAGGGACATTACCATCATTAAAGGGAACAAAGTGGTGCCGAACCTCGGAATAATCTGTATTTATTATTATTTTCATACAACATAGTACAACTAGTACCTACTACTTAAAAAATAGAGACTCGGTGAAAAACAATCTTACCGATGTATATAATATTAATTTGAGGAATTTAATATCCTATTAATATTATAAATGTGACACTTTGTGAAGATGTTTGGATGTTTGTTTACGCCACAACTAATTAACCGATTTGCCTGAATTTTGGAATGGAGGTAGCTTATATCCTAGATTAACACATAGGCTACTTTTATCCCGGAAAAGTTCAGGGTTCCACGCGCGCGAAGCCACGGATATATAAATCTAAATTAATAAAAAAAGTTTCGAAACCACTCTACCACGGGCGAAGCCGTGGGCAAAAGCTAGTTTTAAATATCCAAGTAAACAGAGATGAAAACAAATAATTAAAATTGTGTACTAACCTTTCTTTCACAAAAGTATAGTAATAATTATTATCTGCGCTACAAACCTGCCCATTATTTTTTGTTTTCCTAAGAGCACTTTGATTAGAAATTAATGAGGCTTTACCTTGAAATATGAAATGTTTTTGTTTGGAAATAACAATAAATGTTTGTTATAAAAATTTAGTTACCTACAAATTCTGACCTAAACCCGTCAAAACGCTACTAAGTAGTCTTTTTTTACAGGGTGTGAAAATTCGAGACTGAGTTTCCTATTAATGTAGGTATAAGCCGCGCCATTGAAGAAACGAATCTAAAATGGCGGAAATTATCATTCCCCTCACTCGCACGTTATTACTGTCTATAGCGTGTGAGTGAGGGGAATGATAAATTTACGCCATATTAGATTCGTTTCTTTAATAGCATGGCTTATACTTACTTCTTTACTCATCTTCTCATAAATAAGTATTACTATGAAATGGATATTTTTCTATTTGTTTTTATTTTAATATCTACATTGTAATATACTAATAAGTACTACTTAAAAACCGAAGAGCTGTCGTAAGTAATTATAACGTAAATACGCCATCCTCGTAACATAACGGTCGGTAACAACAATATAAATGTCACAATTTCATTCTCTAGATCAGTGAGTCCGAGGCGAGTTGAAACAGTTTTTACTTAGTAGTTTAACTTTTTAAATAAGCGATGGTATGTAAAGTGCATCATTCTCGTAAAACCTTGTTTATTTGACTAATAAATTGTCAGGACAAAAACGGCCACTATTTGTTTATTACTCATAAAAGTCGATTTGAAAACAATTTTATTGTTGACTTTGTTTCAACTCTCCTCCTGCCGAGGTAAATTGAAACAATGACCTAGGAGAGTTGAAACACCTTTTACCTGGAAAGAAACTGTTTGAAACGAAACGTTATTTTAAAATAAAAATGAGCTATAATTTGTACTGTTAGTCTCATGCCTGTTTAAAATATTGAGATCTTAGATATGCAAAATACCAAATTGTTAAGTATTAAAATTTATCAAAATTAAAGCAGAAATAATCGATGTCTATATTATTAATGCAGCTGATATTGTTTTCTTTTTATGAAGGCTGCCTTGCTACCTTATCCCCTCTAGCTCCAGTGCCAACACATTAATAGTCGTGCACCGTCTGGTCTGAGTGCTTTGAAATGACGGCTAGTACCTACTTATCCTGTTATTTTTATAACGTATACCACTTAGGACAAAGCAGGTAATTTATCAAACTGTGGATAAAGTTAAAAAAATTAAGAAAAGTTGCTTTTATGTATTTTTTGACTTGATATGCAATAGCGGCGTTGTTTCAATCATGGCGCGTAAATGAGTGTCGAGCGCGCGAGGGGATAGTGGAAGGGTAAAATTAGCGACTATTTTAAACTTGCTAGTGTTTTTTTTTCCCGAGTAACTTCAGGTTGTTTCAACTTACTTTGTTTCAACTCTCCTCGGTCTCTCCTACATATCAAGTCACACATTGTCTAAAGAGCATTCAGGCAACACATATATCTAAAGGTTTCCTGTAGAGAATCCATTATCATTATTCATTTTTATTTTATCATCACTAACATTTTAGATACTATTTAAAAATACAAAGTTTATTTCTTCATATTACTTCCTTCCAATCGTTGTACTATTTATTAGTACGTACCTACCTACATATAAAACTATTTTTTCATTCAAGTTATTGTTTGTTCAATTATTGTTGTATAAATCGTGTGAGTCTCATAAGACTTGAAGACTTTCTGTAAAATTCCTAATAGATTGTTGGGGATAGAAAAGATAAATAATGCATATCTTAACATCAAACTGTTAAAGATCCACAAAAGAAAAAATCTTTTAGTAATTCTGTAAATCTAGGAAATGTCCTACGCGTGGTTGAATCTAGGAAACGTCCTACAGTGGTTAGAATGTAACTTTTTTACATGTCAATAGTCAAGACAAAAACATTATAACTGACGTAACGAGCCGATCAATTAGCGCCTGACCATGAGCATCAATTTAAATGTATCAGCGATATCATTCTGGTACTAGACTTAAGATTGTTTAATAAAAAAAATATATTGCGCTACGCAGCGCAAAAACGTAAAAACCGCAATGCGATGCGGTGTCGCACTTACATACGTCGTCGTTTAGTTCTACGATGCGGTGTGTGACGTCGTCAATTTTTGAGGCGCGTCGTCGTTTTAAGAGATTAATAAATTATATCAAGTAATATTGATTGACATTGACAAGCAGTTAGTTGTTTCCGAGGTTATTCTGGGTACAGTTGACACGTAAGACCAATTTTAAAGCATTGGTAATTAAACCGGGCTGAGATGGAACGCTACCTTCTTGTGCAAATCAAAAGTTTTTACCATCTTTTATTACCATTTGTAGACGCAACATACTTTTAATTTACCTAACTTAATAAAAAATTGTATTATCAAAATATTTTAGGTAGGAAAGGTATTTGTTATCAGATTTCTGAGAGTTATAATTCATAGGAAACTAGCAATGGGCACATTGAGTTCACAAACATTCAGAGGCAGACTCAAGCTTGACATTATTATGCTAAACACAAACAGCGACATGCGTTAATAATTCAACGTCACTCTCTAAAACACACATGGGAACTACCGGCTAGAGTAAGGATAATCTGACACATTTTTCCTGAAAATAGGACACGTAGAACAATAAGCTGATAATTTTGTACTTACAAAAATACTTTTGTAAGTCATAAAACAAATTAAATAATTGGGTCTTTTACTGAGGTCATAATGACGGAACCCCATCCCACGGGGTTCCTTTTCGGAAATGTCCAATTATTCATTGCAACTGTTTGAAATGGCATCATATCCTATACCAGTAGTTCCCATACCGATACACCGAGCGTAAAACATCGAGAGGTAATGAAACTTACCCGTTCCCTTCATGATGCAGTCGAGTTTTGCTAGCCACGTGGTCAGTACCGTCTCCTTGCTCAGCCCGTCTATGTCTGGTAATGATCTGGAAATCAACTAGATGACTAGGCAACGCATTATGTACCACTTCTGGGGCTTATTCACTAATGGCACGCTGTGTGTGTGTGTGTGTGTGTGTGTGTGTGTGTGTGTGTGTGTGTGTGTGTGGGTGGGTGTGCGTGTGTGTGTGTGTGTGTGTGTATGAATGTAATTAAATGTATAAGAAACCTGATTTTCATCTGCAAAAGTTATGTAAATTTTATTTCCTACTCGGTTGTTTGTTGTGGAGGTTAAAAAGAAATAAGTCGATTTACCTACCGTAAAATGTTTCAGATTACAAATTTTTCCTCGATTACTAGACTAATTGTGCGTAGGCGATTTCGCTTTTTCAAAGTTTTCAAAGTAAAAAATCTTATGTATTTGTTAAAAAGTTGTTATCTTGAACTTCGTAATTAATTCAAAATTTTGTTTCGAAACCATTCTACCGTGGGGGAAGCCGTTGGAAAAGCTAGTATTTCATAATTCTGAAAGTTATCTTTAACTTATCAGATCAGAAAATAATTTCAACGTATCCTATTTTTGGCATAGGTATACATAAAAAATATTTTTTACATAATAATAAAGTTTATTTAGGTAACTATTTGTAAAGCACGTATTTCTTTAATTATTTTTGTAACAAGCATTCAATAGCTTATTCTTCACATGAAGTAGAATGTGTCTGGACGATATAAAAGATCTGGCTTGTTTGCAGTGTACAATTCTCAAATTGGCAGAGTGAGATCTGTATGTACAGTCAGCGAAAGAATTTGGTATTCAGGGCATGATTCTATATAGGTTTAGTTTTATGTAAAGATCTTTATCACAGATCTTTATTACTCATAAAAAAAACATAAAGTTTATAATGAGATACAAGGTTACTAAAAAGAAAATAATTTCATTTAACCTCTGGGCATGTTTAAGAAAAGGCGTGATAATATTATATTAAAAATAATAACAAAAAATAATATGAATTGAAGAGTTCTCGGGATGGTAAAATGTGTTTTAACCGAACGAAAGAAGTAGAAGGTAATTTAGGTAAGTGACATAATGTTCCTATTTTACATAAGTAATTTTTAAGCTCCTGTAATTATTAATATTGCAGAATGTTACTGTTATTATCATTGTTAAATGGTACCTGTATTCGTACGGTATGTTTTACTTGACTAATAACAGAAACAATACGTAATATTAAGCATTGAATAATATTTAAGATTTTAGAATCATGCCCTACCTATAGCTATCTCTATTGTTTTGTGTAGGTACCCTACGTACATATGGATGGAAGAAGCTATGAATGGTTGATTTAATCCAAACCTGACTCTCTTCTCGATGTTATTCCTGAACACTTCGCGGAAGTCATGATGCGAGCAGGCGCCTGACTTGACCATCTCCATGACTCGCTCTGATTTGAGGAAGACGTCGTGGTAGGACTGGACTGCGTTCTGGAAGGCCTCGTCTGCTAGGATCTGGGTCTCGCCTTTGAGGAATGCCTGGTGTAGAAGTGATGTAAAATAGTACGACAAATCATCTAAAAATTTTAATGGGACCACATGACGAATGTCAAACGGATCGATGATGATGATGAGTTGAAGAAACCATCACCCAAGTAATGGCTTAATGTAATGGCATTAACAAGGTTACACCATAATTATAAAGCGAAAACAGGTGTCCAGGTATAGCAGTAGTACATAACCTACCCTCGAAAGAGTTACCAGATACGGGCTTAAAAGTCCCGGGACAATTCTACTAGACCTTGATATACGGGCGGATCTAGGATTTTTTGGGGGGGAAGGGTGGCAGCAACTTAAAATGTGGCGCCCCTCTAAAAAAATTCGCCAGTCATCCCCTATGTTTACTGTTGGCACCCCTGCGCTCCTCCGTCCGGGCCATACATAGATCACCCCCAATAGATACCGGATACAAGGCAACTGACGCGCGCCAACACGTACTTGCATTTGCATGTTCACGACATTAATTTCGACCAATACTGATCCGTCAAGTTCAAGTATGAATTAGAAGTAGCCAATCACAGCGCATTTTGATGTCCCCCGCAAGCCGCACCTTGCGCCAAATTTTGTGAGTTCAAACTCTAAGAAAATTTTACTTATGCGGTATCTATTGGGGGTAATCTGTGGGGCCATAGGAGTCTAATTCCTGGACAAGGAACAAGATATCAAATTCCGTGACGACCCCGGATTTCCCGGTCATCTGGCAACCTTACCTGGAACCTCGCTTGTATGGTCTCCAGCTGATGCGGCGTGAGCTTGGTGTGTCTCCGCGTCATATCGGTGGGCTGCTTCGCATTGAATGGATGGGCGACACATCTGGACACGAACACGTATAGCTGGAGACGACGCTTCTTGTCTTCTTCTAGTTTCTCGATCTTCTCCTGTTTGGAAACATTGTATTTTTTTTAGCTGGAGACGGAGAAATGGACTTTTTAACCGACTTCAAAAAAAGGAGGAGGTTCTCAATTCGATTGTATTTTGAAGTGAAACTTCTTTAGAATCGTTAGTGATTTCAAACCGGATGCATAATTTCGTCTTTGAATTTAACTTCTCCGTAGCTCAATGGTCAGGACGTAGATACACAATACCTGATGCGCAGGTTCGCGTCTCTCAGTATATCTTTTTTTTTAGTTTTTTTTTTTTAGTTTTATTTTTATACTGTTTTTAAATACTTTCAAATGCTCTTTTAAATATTTTCAAAGAATTTATCAACAAAAAATAAGAATTTAATTCTTTCATTCTGTCGATCGACCGATCGATTATACAGACAGTAAAAATGCTAAGTTGTATTCATAGATGGCGCGAGGAATAAGATAGAAGATTCGTTTTATTGCTAGATAGATTTTTAAAAAGTGCTAAGTTGTATTCATAGATGGCGTGAGGAGTAAGATAGAAGATTCGTTTTATTGCTAGATAGATTTTTAAAAAGTGCTAAGTTGTATTCATAGATGGCGCGAGGAACAAGGTAGAAGATTCGATTTATTGCTTTTTCATCTCATTATCTTGAAACCAAAATTTTGGAAAGTTTCACTTCTACCACGTGTGAATTGCACACATTTTCTTTTTTTTATGTTTGTTACCTCAGACCTTTGGACTGGGTGAACCGATTTTTTTTTAATTGAAAGCTGGTGTTTGTCGTATAGTCCCACATAAATTTGAGCGAGATCTGACAATGGCATCCATGTCAAAAGCATATAAGTCTTAAATTTGCATTAAGTATGTGCGTGATAAATGGACGAATATCCAACCGATTTCGACGATTTTTTTTATTGGATGTAAGTACTTCATTTGAAGTCGGTTATTTTTTTGTTAAAATTTTAGATTATTGACTAAGAAAGTCATTGGCTCTGTTAAGTTGAAAAATGATAAATATTTTTTAATTTGTAAGTAAGTATTTATTTTGTTAAACTGACAACCCTAGTACTCTTTTGTGGGACGTTGAAAACAAAAGATTGCGTCTGTCGGTTTTTGTAGGCTAAATATTTTGTAGGCTATCTTCCAAGATCAGATCAGTGTCACTTCTGTATATTATGTATCTATTCTGTGGTAGAAATAAGTGGATTTCATTTTATGTCCTTGAACTTCAAATCCTTATCTCTGATCTTTGCTAAAGCAAGTACTCTTGTTATGTTATTCTCCTAACTAAAATTCTATAAATGAATAAAATAATTTTACATAATAATAAAAAAGAATTGAGAAAAAGTTACTATCGTTATTAAAACTGTTAGAGCTATTGTTATTCTAACCGTTAATGTTTTAACGAAGCTATAAACGTGCCTTTAATGTTGCGATAACATTGTTCTTACAATAAGACACCATACAATTATCTTTGTAGTAAACAATACAGACAAACAAAAGGAGATGTCTATTAAGATGAAATTAAAATGTAATCTTTAATTAAAATTATGTTTGAATGAAGAACAATGGTTGAAGAAGTAAGTAAGAGAAATTATTCAATTGAAACATTGTAACTGTTTTCAATTTATTTTACGGAAGTGACAAATTGTAATACTCGTAGTAGCTAGAAACTGTCAAGCGAAAATAGATAGCCCGAGCCGTCACTTATAATAAATGAATTCCGTCCTGTTGTTTGTGCATCGGGGACACTACATATTTAGATATAGATTAATTAATTCTTTCTATACTAGCATTTTTGATGTCTACAATCACTTCGACGGGTTGCCTTGTAGAAATCACTACGTCAGCTACGTAGAAATCACAGACATGTTTACTATCTATGTCTGTGGTAGAAATCTAGTTAATAGTATCAGGTGTTACTTTGCGGAAATCCTTTGTTATTTAAGTTAGAATAATAATTAAGTTAGTACAATAATTATTGTAGTGCATGTTTCCGTTGTAGAAGGGAGGGAGGTACAACGCATGTCTTAAAGTATATCTAATACCTTTAAACGATCAATTCTTGTATATATATATATATATATATATATATATATATATATATATATATATATATATATATATATATATATATATATATAATTGGAATCTCGGAATCGGCTCCAACGATTTTCATGAAATTTAGTTAATGGCGTTCTTAAGCAACACTAAACCGAGCAAAGCTCGGTCATCCGGATACTTATAATTATATAGACTAAATACTAACATAATACGTAGAAATCGCTACGTAGCCGCCTGTTGTTTTGTACTTCTTGGTTGTTTAATTTCTTTGTACAACTTCACTGTACTTTGTACAGTGTACAGTCAGCAAAATAGTTGGTTTACAGGTATTGCAAGTAAATAGTGTATTGCTCATAATATGGTCAGTCGCAAATAAACAATCGTTCAATTGATACATGCATTATATGCCACCACCGGGCACCGGCCGCAACTTTCAAAATATACATTATTGGAACGAAGTTCCTTATCGCGCGTTGTGAAAAGGGGCTAGACGGAAAATTACGACACTTTTTGATTTTACGAATGACACTTTTTTTGAAGAGATTCAGAGAGTTTTACAGAGATGGCGCTGTACAACTTTCTGAAAAATTGTACGGAGATGGCGTTGTACAACAAAACAATACTTAAATCGAAAGGAACTTCGTTTCATCCGGGTGTCCCTTGACACCTCTCATGTTTTATCGTTAACAACAGGGTTACAAAATCGTTTGTAGAGAAGGTATGGTCTTAATTAAACCTTTAATCTAAAATTGAAATTATGACATTCCTACACTAATTCGTATAGTGTCTTTAACCATCGGCTTCTACTATAATTTTAATATAGTGATCTATGTCATTAATTATGCGCACCACAAAGGATTGGAATAGCTTGCCTGCGTCTGCGTTCCCACCCACCTATGACGTGGATGACTTCAAGAAAAGAGTTAATAGGTTTTTATAAAGTTAGTGCGCTCACCATCCTGGACCACATCTCTACTTACCATCAGGTGGGTTTATGGTCAAGCATTCACTTAGTTTTATATAAAAAAAACCATGGAATTTATTGATTTTGTCGGAAAACATAATATATATCGTACCTCCTACTGTAACTGATTTATGACTGATATCGTAAAGTCCTGATATCATAAAGTAATTTCAACTTTTTAATTACCTGAGGGTCTTGATCCTTGTCTGAGTGGCTGGTACCAGAAGGGCTGGGCGAAGGCGCCGGGGCCTCCCCAGAGCTGGCGCTTCCAGTCGAAGTCCTGCGCAAGAACGATCTAAACGACCAGGAGTATTAAATCATTGATGTACATGAAACATGTCCACACATACAGACCCGTACTGACCTGCCTTCAACTGCTGCTGCGAGGTCATCTTTATTTTGTCATTGTAGAGGTCAGGGTGTGTAAACTTATGGATGTAATGGTTCTACAAGCTACTAATGATGAATAACTCAGCGGTTCGATTGGGCTGTGGTTCAACTTCAAAATAAGATTGAGATATAATTTACATGAGGTTGACATTTGACAAATATTAGTTTTATATAATTTTGTGTTTTATCATCTGAATTTAAATTTGAATTATATAATGAATTTAATTTAACTATCTGTTAGGATTTTGACTGATTGATTGTATTCATTTTGTTTTTAACGACATACTCGCATATTTGGATGTAGTCTACGCCTATAATTAGAATGACATTAAGATAATTTACTATTTATTGAATATGATGTACTTAAAATAATGTTTGTTATGTTGGCGTTGAATAAATAAATAAATAAATAAATAAATAAATAAATATGTTAAGAAACTTAAAAAAATAAAGTTTAATAAAATTTTAATAATAGAATGTATGTATAATTTGAGCTGATCTAAGAGCCGTTTCACAACTGACTCATTGATGTAAGCCGTGAGTTGAACTACAGTTTCATTTTTTTGCCGAGTTACTCATAATCTACAAGCTATTTATTACTTATTATAAACATATTCAAAACTATATTAAAGCCATACAATTTTTGTATTTCGTCTTATAGCAATTACAATATGTCTGGAACAAGTCGAAATAATAGTTTGAAGGTATCAAAATTAATATTTTATACTTAAAAAAATAATTTGTATTCAAACTTATTTGAATTTTATTATTTATATTTATCTTCGAATTGATCGAAATCTCGTTTCAAAAATCGTTTGACTTCACACCAGCGTTTTTCTAGCGCTGAACGTTTGCGTAGCGTAAACGTAGCGGTCTCGTAGCTCGCTACGTTTAGGCTACGCTCGTAGCAAAATATACTAATTTCTACGAACGTCTATTAATAGCGCAGTTCTGATAATAAATAATTAAATTGAGTATAGCCGTCAAGGGAGAACGAACAAACGAGGAGAAAGAACAAACGAGGAGAAAGAACAAACGAGGTAAGCAATAGGTCTATTCTAGTAATAAATTATTTAGATCCTCCTAGCCTCTAAAATACTGTATCTAATTTTTACGTAATAAGTACCTAGCAAACTTCAACTCTAGTTAGCCATCTCTGATGTTTCATGAGATGAAATGGGTTGTGAGATGTTCTATTAAAACTTCAAAACATGCTTTACAGATCCTTCATAAAGTTCAAAGTACGCTCATAACCGCAAAACCTTCGTCGTAAAACCCTTCAATGTTATAAAATTTTGCTTGTAGGATTGTAAAACAACAAACAAAATTATGTTTTGTTCCTGATATTATACATCGTATGTATTTTTTACTGAGCTGCGTAGGTAACTAATTTATTTTAAGAGCTTTTTCAAGAGATGGACAGCAAAACGGCAGTTCTTACATGTAAAATCAAGTCACCTTTATAAATATTATAATGTGCCTACTACCCCCATGTAAGCGATTAACTATTATAAAAAATACAATAACACTTTATCTTATCCATTCACAATCTAATCAAAAAATTAATTCCATTTAAGACAAACCTTGAACTTGAGTGATTTATTTTTCTGGCCTATTTACTAAACAACCATTAGTAACCTACCTCTACTCAGTAACAAATACACACGATTATAACATTAATACGTTTAAAGCCGCTATACATATTTGCCGACGCTTGCCGAGTGATGGCAAGCGCCAACGTGTATTAGGGATCGCTTGCGGTGACTTGCCGGCGATCCACACGTTGTTTCATCACCTGCCATCACGCCTTTGCCACTTGGTTTAGACTCGGCCAACAAGTATGAGCGGCTTAATAGTTCAGCTCCAAATGGTCCAAAATCCAAATCCAGTGGTCCAAATGTTGGTAGCAACACTTACGCGTGGGGGGGCGGGGCGAGGGCTGCGGTCTCGCGCTGGCGGGTGGCGGGGTGCGGGGGGGCGGCAGGCGCGCTCGCCGGGCTACCGCCTGAAACAAGTATAGAGTAAAGAAAACGTAGTGGGTCCATGTCATTAACGGTGAACAACAATATAACAATATGAAACAAAAGATAGACGGAAGACCGAAGTACGAGTGAGCGCGCAATACTCGTATATCATCGAGTGCAGGAGGATTCTGCAACTATCATATAATAGCGGCCTACAGCTTGATGCGGAAAGAGTACAGAAATAGAATAAGATACAAATCAGACTCAAAAAGCCGAAATGGACAGTGTTAACTGCAGAAATTATAATTGTTCGCGCCAATAATGGCATTACTCTGTTGATGCATTTGCCTGCTCCCGCTGTTCCCGCCAAAATTATTATATCTTCTGTGAAAGCGCGGCAATCCATTCCTTCTCTATTTAATTTCCTATCCTCCCTCTCTTTCTGGCAAGCGCACTCTTATATAGCGGATTTACTCGCACACCGCCGAGGTTTAGACAGTCGAAAAGAAGTCTGCCGCCAACATCGAATGCAACTCGCGCTAATTATCGAATGTAATGAACTAATCCGCATATTATCTAAAAACCGCATCACCGCGCCCGCTAAATAACTCTCATAAAGCAAGTGATATTACTGTGAAGTGCATAGTAAACCTAAACCAATCAAATACGGCATAATAACAATAAGAAGTCAAGAAGAAAGAAGACTGGAGATATTGGGGCAGCCGCCTAGCCGTCGTTGCTAATACGAGTACCAGTCGAGTCCTGCACCCAGGTTAGTGTGCTTGCCAACCCTCCAAATAACCCTTGACTTTCTTTCTCCCAACGCATACTACAGTCCACTTTATAAAACGCCCGCATGAACCAGTAGCAGTCTTCAAAGTCTGCATCGCATTCACACCAATAAAATCTTCAGAAAACTTCGTACTAATGCTGTAATAAATTCTGCTTTAGGTCTGCAATGGAAAAGTTACCCTACTAAATTTTAAAAACAAAAATGTGAAAGAATTATATCTTTAATAATTAAAAAGTTATGGTTTTTGAAGTTGCCCTTGTGAAAACAAATTTGTACACAGTCATAATTATTGTACCTATGGCGACAGGCCTTGTTACGCCAGAGGGCCTAGACAATGTTCGAAATAAGAATTCCCTTTATTTTATCTTTTGATTGTAACAAAAGGCAATCGTCCTAAATTCGACGTAAATTATATGAATTCAAGGCAAATGACCACTTACGCCCCAACCCAACTCAGAGTCACTAACAGTTACTTAAATCGCTCCTTAGTACAGAATTTTTATGGTGATTCTTTACTAAGTAGCGATTAAAGTAACCGTTAGTGACTCTGAGGTGGGGCGTTAGTCCTTTTACGGCATTAAGAAACTCTAGAAGCTGATCCTGGATTGACCTCACAGACACAGGCAAGCCGTTACACCGGAGACTTCCCGTAATCTATACATAGTCACAGACCGACTATCAGACTATCGATTGCGGAGTGCCCACTATTATATTAGATACCTACTGAATCAATTTGTAGGATTGTCGCTTAGAATCACAATAGCAGTTAGGTAGTAACAACCAAGCATGAATTTGCCCTCTGTATGTCACTATCATCTTTGGGGAAAAGCTGCCTTGACCATACAGTGTGAAAATTATGATGCTGCGCTCTGATTTTCTTTCATAATGTTGACAAAGGCGGAAATATTCTGGGGAAATGCTGACCTCAGCATCATTAAGTCTATATTAATTTTACTATAGAGGTTTTTTTGTGAGGACCACTCTTATCTTCTTATGATAACTCGTAAATAAACATTTTAAAAATTTCATCTTAAAAATTTTGCTTAATGAGACTGTTATATATACCTATGTAATATTTGAATTAATATTTTTACTATGTATCTTAATTTAAAATTTTACTATGCTTATTAAATTTAGCAATTGTTCTTTATAAAGTGTAAACAAAATATAATGAAAATCAAGTAATAAAAAGAGTTATCACAAATTGAAAACTTTTAAAGAGACAATAATGTTTTATGGAAACGGTTAGCGATGCGATACCTAGACAAAGCTAGGCAAAAGCCATTAGTATCCAATTTTCAAAGTGATTAAGTTTTGTAGGTAGGTACTTTCTCAGGTTTATTCCTCCACTCTTCTTATCTCTGGGTGCGTGTATACCGTATTTTTAAAAGTCTCTAGATTCAACGCTCAACCGCATAACTTGTAGCGTAGAGGCCGCATTATTTTATTATATTTCTCTAATTACCAAAACTTATTTATTTTTTATTTTATTGAGCTAATGCTAGGTAACAAAAAATATGATTTTTGTTTGTGTGTGAAAGTTTCGCCTACGATTTTCTAAATGTTTCTAAAAGTCAACTATGACGGAGCGAAGTGCGTAGCGAAGGTATGAGTATATGTATATATGTACCTAAACTGCCCATTTTTTTCGTGTCAAAGTGGGACGCCCACGGTGTTTTGTATAGAATGATTACTATTTATACCTAAAAACAGGTCATCAGGCGTCTATTTGTCTACAAGAATTTGTAAAATGAAGGTCTTCGGGCGTAATCCCGTACTTAGAATGAATTTACTGTACACAAGTAAGTAAAAATATATATATTAAAGCGGGAAAAAACGTGACATTTGGTACAAAGCGGGACTTTTGATCTCGCGGGGAACAGCGGGACAGACAGCTTCAAAGCGGGACAAAACCTCCCGTCCAAAACGGGACGTCACGTTATATACACCTACAAATCTACGTTAAAGAATGAAAGAAAACAAATTTTACAGCTAATAAGGTTAATTTAACTCAGTAAAGCATATCCACGCTAGAAAGGAAAAATTGACTAAGCGACATTGAGCTAACTTTAAAGGAGAGCAGTTTAAAGTTGGAATTTTTAAAAGAAAATCATATATTTTTTTGTAATCCTCCTTCCAATGTTATTCTTACTGTTTTGGAATCCTTATTTTATCATCTATATTGTAGCATATACAACAACTTTTCTAAAATTCAACTTTAAACTGCTCTAAGGTAAAGTTAGCTAAATGTCACTAAGTCAGTTTTTCCTATCAAGCGATATACTTATTATGGAAAAGTTTAAAAAAAATTAAGACAGAGCTTTTTTCAATTCTAAGTTCTGTCCGCATGAAACTGTAAAAGCCGACAGGACCAATGAAAAACAAACTATCTGTATTTGTTACCTACACTCGTTAATCTAAAAATAGGAAAACAACAACGTCATTAAGCTAGAGATATCAATTCTAACGACCCTTTCTGAGTGATCTCAAGTTGTGCGTCGTTAGCAGCTATTATTGGTAAATTAGTGGCGGGAAAACTAACAGCTGTCGTTAATTGATGACACAATTTACGTAGATAGGATTCCCGTGGGGTGTCTTATTGAGGTACCTATTTGTTAACCTTGTCTTCAAGCAGTGTCTCCAACTCTCTCTGTCAAAATTACGGTGTTGCTAGTCTAAAAATACGGCAGATTCAAGAAAATTACGGTAGACATAAAATAAAAATTACGGTAAAAATACGGCTACGTTTTATTATGATAAAATTGTTCATTTTACAATAACAGTAGAAATATTCATTTTTTAATCTACCAAGTTGCTTGCAACTTGTAGGCTTTATATCATATTTTTATTTTGAAAAACCCTATTTGGCAGATATTAAAGATGCAAGATAAAAAAAGTTGTGTTTTAGTTTTTAACAGAAAGGCAGGGTTAATAAAAGTTTTTTTTTTAATTTCGTTGAAACTCGACAGCAAGCGACACGTAAAAAAAGGCGAGGAGATCACAATTCAGAGTACTTTGTAATACTGGAGGCATAGATTGCAACTTGTAGGCTTTTTATCATATTTTTTATTTGAAAAACCCTATTTGGCAGTTATTAAAGATGCAAGATAAAAAAATTGAAGTTGCGTTTTAGTTTTTAACGGAAAGGCAGGGTTATTCAACGTTTTTTTTTAAATTTCGTTGAAGCTTGACAGCAAGCGGCATGTAGGCGAGGAGATCACAATTCACAGAGTACTTTGTTATAAATAAACTGGAGGCATAGATTACTGGAGGAGATCACTTTGATATAAATGTATTGTGAATTACCCCGCTGAATTATATTTTTGTGACGCGAATACGAAGAAACTAGGGTATTAGGTCCAAGTATAGCCGCATTAATGAAATTACGGTAGATTTTGGCATCGTAATGGCATGTCTACGGTAGGTGGTAGTTTTAGAAAAAATACGGCAGATCTACCGTAATTACGGTGTAGTTGGAGACACTGTCTTCAAGTGATAAATACATTGTAACAGGGCTTAAATTCGGGGTTTAAATAATTTAATGAATAAATATGTTTTTTCATTAATGGCTTCAAGTCTTCAACCCATTAATGGCCCACTTATGGCGCCGCCATATTGGCCTCGGCTGCTCTGTCGAGCGCCTTTCACTTTACCCCCACTCCGCGGCCGACCGTCACGCGACATGCGACATACAGACCAAAAAGTTTGAGACGATGTAATAAAAGTTTCACTTTAACACTTTAATAAGAAAAAAATACAAAAATCTCACATTCGTTAAAAAGAAAATCACTTGGCTTGCAAGGATTCCATGCGAAAGCAGCTAACATAAAGCGAAAGTATTGACTGAAATGAGGAGAGCTAATAAAATATGTATCGCGTATTTCGTCCCAACCGTCTTATTATCCTGCCCTAACTTCGTTTATTGCCCCTCCCCTCTCTTATTCCCTCAGGGGAAATGGTGTGATGAGACATCGGAATATTCTGGGTAAAATGGCACTTGGAAAAGATTTTCTGTTTTAACAGATCGCAATACCAGTATCAAAAATTCTATCATAATTATTGGCTGTGTAATCATCAATCGACAATTTAGTTAGTGCTGAAATGGGGCGCCGCATTGATATTGATGTTCGTTGACAAAGGGGCGCCCGAATAAAAATCTTGGATCTTTCCACCCGTGTTAACAGATATTACCAATTTTTCCAAACAACTTAATATTTGAGTTGACGAGT
Source organism: Thymelicus lineola (assembly GCA_963932265.1). Lineage (NCBI taxonomy): Eukaryota > Metazoa > Arthropoda > Insecta > Lepidoptera > Hesperiidae > Thymelicus > Thymelicus lineola. The sequence goes on from OZ010707.1 coordinate 8,979,519, forward strand.
CAATTAATATAAATAAAAAATACTTATTTATTTATTTATTTATTTACACTTTATTATACCCTTATAACTAAGTGGTACAAAAGGTGGGCTTAATGCTATAAGCATTCTCTGCCAGTCGACCTTTGGTTTAAACAGAGAACAGTGAAAGCGGTACAAGAATATAAAAGTAGAAGTAGAAACGGAAAATACATAGGGAAAATACGATAAAATATAGGATAAAGAACATAATGAAATATAATATACATATTATAGTATATAGTAAAAACGTGAAAATAAATGACAACATTATTCTGCAAAATAAATTGACTTATTAAAGGAAAGATAGGGATATAAATAAAGAGTATTATACAAAAGTATACATAAGGACAGGTAAATAAATACCTATCCTGCTATAAGAAACTAACACCCCAATTCTTAATATAGTGTTCAGTGACTTTGAATTTGAAGCTCTGTTTACTTATTATTAAAAAAGTAAGTATAATCTAAATTCTAAAGCCTCTGAACTGAGCCGCGTTGTTATATAATATATTGTGCTTCTATTATTTACAATTTTTTACATATTTTACAGTAATTTTAACGAACAATATAAACACTTCCTTTCTTTGTTTTCTTTCATTTTAAAACGTACCTAATATGAGGTGTAATGTGAGACTTACCTGGTGGAAGGCCTGCCGTAGATCCCCTCGGGAGCTCCGGTTTCCCCCGCACTGACGGCCGACCACCAGCCGCGGACCCTGGGGGTACAACTGCAATTAAAATTTATAATTACCGTATCGCAAAAGGAAGACTGGCCAATCACTTCCTTTTGCATATTTTTGAATTTAGTGTACCTACTTTAAAAAAATTGGTTGTCTGTAAAGTCGGTTTACGGACAATGGTTTTACGTGATAACGTCTATTTCGTAGAAGAATAATTTATGATATAAATAATGTAATGTAAGAACGTAATGGAAGCCCTACGCACGGAGCCGCGGTGCTACTCGCCAGTTGTGTCAGCTTGAACATGGCTTGACGCGCCACCGCGACCCGCGTATCTAGCTAGATTATAATATTAAATTTCATACTAACTATACGATTTTAAACATATTTGAGTTGAAAATTTGGTTTAAATCGTTTTAAATATCAGGAGCTGCGCGACATCTGTGATTTTCTTGACTACAACTAAAGTCCGAGTCGATGTACTGTGTAAAGTTCTTTCAAGTAGTTCATACCTATAAACAGAGATGACGCTATTGTAGATTTTCGTTTTCATATAATAATAATACGTACGAGCTACGAGAAATCATTTCTTTTCAAAAGATTGTAAAATAAAATAAAAATGAAATGAAAAATTCCTTCCAAGCGGACCGATTACGCTTGAGTGGGAGAGAGACGGCCGGTCTAGCGTGCCTCTCTCTCTAATGCTGCGCGCGCTTCCGTAACGTTACTCCGGCCGTTACTCGGTTTTCGTGAATGCCTCTCAGGCTCATCGTCTTTATAAACGTTATCACGTTAAAATTAAATTAGTCCAATCATATCTTTCAAATGTTTCATTTAATTTAGAGTATATTATGGACGTAAGTTTGTAAGCTAAATATTAACTATCATAACTGCATTCTGTGTATATTTCATAATGTAAAGGGTGGATAAACGTGCGGACATAATGAATGAATAACCGAGGCGTTACTGGTCAAAAATGGAAGCGGAAAAGCCGCATTATTAATGCACAAAAAAGACAATGATCAAATTCTCCATATAATACATAAATGATGATAGCTAAAACAAATATCTTTAAAAACTTATATCTAAGATTGTTATCTAAGATTTAATCACATTTAAAACATAAATTTTCATATCTTCGCTCAGCCTCATACAGTTTACCTAAATCTTCATAAAAAGTAAAGGACGAAGTAAAAAATTCTCTGCACATGAGTCCCACTCACAATTGACCAGCTTTTTATTATGAAGAAGAGATACTTAAAGGTACAAGATTAAATAACAATCTAAAAGCGTAGGCTTAACCTTAACAACTGTTTATACTTTCACAAAGGTCTTTGAAAATAGGTAATGATTACAGAGAAAAGGTAGGCGGAATAAAAGCCGACCTCTTGAAGACCTTTCAGCAACAGATTATATATTTAAGAGCGAGTAATTTCGTTACTTGTAAACCTGAGTACATACATAAATGTTTTAAATGGTTGTAACTTGTAACTATGTGTTTCTTCTCCGTTTTATCATAGCACAAATTTCTCGATGCCCATAGAAAATCTATAATATTATGGGTCATACAATGGGGTCATATCCATTATTTTAACTAGCTGCTTACGATCAAACCGATGCCAAGGGCCCATTATCGCCGCAGGACATCGCAAGGGGAATAACTGGGATAAAATCTACCCTATTTTCTTGCCCCGGATATGAACCACCTAGACGAGAAGGTTCACCTTGTAATAAATAATAATTTTAGCAAAAAAAACCGACTTCAAAATTATCTAATGAAATAACTGAAAAATTACTCGTCAGATCTCGCTCTTTCAATGGGACAAACATCAGCTTTCGAATATAAAAATTGGTACACCCATTAAAAAGTCATACCTCATATGTAACACAAAAAAATACAGTTGAATTGAGAATCTTCTTCTTTTTTGAAGTCGGTTAAAAAACCATTCATTTAATTTCATTCTATCGCTATACCCACACCCACGCGTTCGCGCGCTCTTTGAATCCTTCAAGTAGAGCATGAAAATGATCTAAAATTAACTCTCAGGTTGGGTATTTTAGATACTTAGGCAAGGTTACAGGCTTAAATGTCAATCGATGGATAAGTAGACGAAGATAAATTTTGTTCTTAGAAATAGTTTACGGTACATACAATGTGCTTGCTAGTATAATCCATTAATTTGTTCAGTATCTAATCTTTTACCAAGTGCGCTCGCCTGACGCATTAAGTATAGCTATCGCTGAAGTGCGTTCAACTCAAAATATCTACGTAATTTTGTATCGTCTATTGTTTTCATGTCATTAATAATTATTGACAAAAAATAACCGATTTCAAAATTAGGGATAACTCTAAAAGTACTCGTCAGATCTGGCGCAAATTTAAATGGGACTACAATACAAGCACCAGCGTTGATTAAAAAAAGAATCATCAAAATCGGTTCACCCAGTCGAAAGTTCTGAGGTAACAAATATAAAAAATACAGTTGAATTGAGAATCTCCTCCTTTTTTGAAAGTGAAAAATATTCATATGTATAAGATAAGCGCTGTGCCTGCGGTTTTGTCGCGTTTTTTGGGATAATAAGTACCCATATCCTAATCTGTACTAATATTATAAAGCTGAAAGGTTTGTTTGGTTGAACTCAGGAACTAACGGTTCGAATTTAAAAAATCTTTTTGTGTTTGATAGTCCGTTTATCAAGAAAGGCTATAGGCTATATAACATCATATATTTAGTAGTTAGTTTTTTCCACAAATTAATGCGGGTGAAACCGCGCGGCACAGCTAGTTTCAGTTGATGCCTATAAGCTCAATTTCATGAAAATCCGTCAAAATTTTCCCATTTATAATATAAGCAGGATTTTTATTTAACTCAGCATTCTATGGAAAGTATAAGGAAATGCCCTGCATCTACCAAGGGTGCCAAGCAAAGGCGATGTGACGTTAAGGGCCACTTCCGCGACAGTTGCCAATGCGTCGAGCGAGCACTTCACGGGCGTCGAGTGCCATTCAACTTTTACATACAGACACGTGTACAAAGACCCTAAGAAAAATAAAAGTGGATTTGAATGTTTTCTATTAAAATACACTATGTGAGGATGTATGGATTATGGATGATTGTAACTCTTTCACGCAAAAGGGGACTACACTGTAAACCAGCAGCCGTGGTTCCTAGCCGCTCCATGGCACAGGCTGAGGGTAGTCCTTTTTCGTCAGGTGACATGGTACCCGCTAAATTTTTTATGTTTCATGTCACGCAATAATATACTAAGGTTACATTCTGTTAGTACTTTTTCTTTCACCGTTTTAACCTTGTAACCCATACCATGTTATTTTCATGACGGAATAAATGTTTCTTTCTTTCTTTCTTTCAAAACCTACTGAACGTCCGGGCAAAGCCACGGTCAGAAAGCTAATTGACAATAGAATACAATCAGCTTACCGGGTAGTTTGGAGGGCTGTTTCTTATGTTCATCCTCACTGTCTTCTTCAGACGAGCTTGGGTCGATCATCCTGCTGCCTCTGAAACAAGCGAAATATATTATTTACTAGCTGATCCGGCCGATCGTATCGCGTTTGGTCTAAAACTATTTTGAAGTGAAACTTCTTTAGAATCGTTAGTGATTTGAAACCAGATGCAACGACAGGTAATATAATATAACCGCTAATTTCGACTTTCAATTTAACTTGTCCGTAGCTCAATGGTCAGGACGTAGATACACAATACCTGATGCGCAGGTTCGCGTCTCTCAGTATTTTTTTTTAGTTTTTTTTTTAGTTTTATTTTTATACTGTTTTTAAATACTTTCAAATGCTCTTTTAAATATTTTCAAAGAATTTATCAACAAAAAATAAGAATTTCATTCTTTCATTCTGTCAAAATGCTAAGTAAGCTAAGTGCTGTAAAAATGCTAAGTTGTATTCATAGATGGCGCGAGGAATAAGATAGAACATTCGTTTTATTGCTAGATAGATTTTTAAAAAGTGCAAAGTTGTATTCATAGATGGCGCTTCGATTTATTGCTTTAAGATTCGATTTATTGCTTTTTCATCTCATTATCTAGAAACCAAAATTTTGGAAAATTTCACTTCTACCACGTGTGAATTGCACACATTTTCTTTTTTTTTCTAAAATAAAAGTAGCTGATGAAGCCGTAGAAGTAGGAGATGTGTCTAATTAGTTCATAACTCCTGCAGCACACTGCCGACCAAGTTAGGTAACTTAGATATTTGAATTTGGAACGTTAGATAATTTTGATAGTTTTAAAACTACCGTCAGACTGTTTTAGTTTGGGTAATAGCTCAACGGTAAAGTTTTGGGTTTCATACTGTCCGGAAATTTTTGTATGTGATTAATATACGATATGCTTATGCTTAGGAGGTATAGGCATACCTTACGCTGTCTGTGCACCGGAGAGTTTTCAGACCATACGTCTTATCTGAATGATTGTCAAAGTAGGCCATCTTGATGACTGGCGTATCTCAAAGTAGTAAAAGAGTGACTTTTATCTCAATAAACGAAAAAGCGTCGGCGAACTGCTGTCATTCATTCCGTCAACCAGCGGCCGCCGAGCCGTAAGCGCGGCGTCGCCTAGCCGTAGCCGAGTCGACTCGGAGCTGCTAGTCGGTTGGTAACGCGCTTACGTTAGGTTGACGGCGAGGCGATCCGGTGCCGATCCCTTTCCGAGTTGATATGTGTGCTACGACCATTACAATCCTAATTAGACCTACTTACACATTTTTTACGTCACAAATATTTATTATGGTACCTATAAAACACTATAAAACTGTGCATTTCGTTTTTAAACCATTATATTACTTAACTTGTTTACTATATACGGTACCTATAGGTTGTAAAGTGCTTTACTACAATCCAACCTTTTGTATTAAAAGACCTAATCGCTACTCCGCAAGGTTTCAAAAAGTAAATTCGCATAAACATCTACAAAGAGGGCACCGCTGTCATATTCAAAAGACATTTCCTATATGACCTGCTTTTCAGTAGCCGACCTGCTTTAGAACGTTACAGAATATGGAAATAGATGATCTCCAAATAAACAGAATATACTTAGCTGTGGGCTCATTCCCATTTGAAAAGCTTATTAGGTGCCTATATTATAATAATTAATTTAACATAATAACTATAATAATATAATATATAATATGCTACACACTCATATCTCACACTAGAATTCCCTTTGTGGAGGGTTCCATGGACAACACACAAAGACAAGAATACTCACACCCAGACCGAGAACAAAATTCAAACCCATCATTAAAATTTCTCGCTGCGAAACGAACCCAAGACCCTTCGTAAGGCTATCTGGCATAACGCCATATGAGTCGATAAAAGGTTAGAAGGATGGTTTTAAAAGGAAAATTATCACAACTAGGTAAGCTAAAGTAGTGAAAGAATAGGTAAGGTAATACTCGATTACATCTAAGGCACCCTACTGTGCCCGACACGCACTTACCCCGTTTTTATTTTTTCAGTTCATAAATTCTTATGACCATAATATTCACACTCTCAGATTATAAAAATATACCGATCCTGTTTCATAAAAATATGAAATTATGAACTGTCACGGCATATTAAATCACGTTTAGACGAAAACATGTGATTCTATTCATTTTTAACGAATCTTCAATATCGACTCTTCAATGACGAATTAACGCGATACCCGACCTTTCAGTCACTCATACAAACCCGCATTAGAAAACTGGGAGAATATCACACACCTTCAAAACAAATTCCTCCATAACATCCTGAGAACATTAATTCATAATATTGCACTCTCAGTGGAAAAAAGCTTAAGCCGTCTTACGTTGAATTTTAGTTATAAATATGATTAGAAAGAGGGACAAAAGCTGCATATGCTCATTTTTTTCAAATTGTTATCATTAATATTGACGGTTTTGTGCAAGAAATTGTAATGTAAATTCCTTTGATTACTTACAGATATTTTAACAGTTTTTTTGAGCTCCTGTAAAATTGCAATTTTCATCTTATGCCTTTTTTCCACTGGAGGTGCGATATGTCGGAATGTGGATATGTCCTGTGTTCCCACTAAACTATGACATTGGGTCCTTTAACGCCTGTGACGCCTCCAGTGTTGCTAATGTCCATGGTCGGCGGTGTTTACTTACCATCAGGTGACCCGTTTGCTCGTTTGCTTGCTCAAGGCATAAAAAAAGATAAATAATGTTACGTAAATATATCGACCAGGAAATAAACCCGGGACTTTTGACTCCGTAGGGACATAGGGACATTAACAAGAGTCACGCAATCATGAGTCATTCTTGAGGATTTTCCTAATCATCCCCTTTTCATCAAACAAATTACTTTAAAACATTTGATAAAAACGACATCAAATGGCAAGTTGCGTGTTACTAAACATTGTTAAAGCTAACAAGGTTTTTGTTTCGATACAAGTATCTAATGAAAGACTTACTCCTAATACAAATTCATTTTTTTTGTAAAATTTAAAATTATAAAAAAATATATTCTATTACTGATTCAATACTGAAATTGTAATAAAGTTTTTTTTTAATGTTTATATTATAAAAAAAACAGTTGCTTCCCTTACCCCACACTTCCGCTGATCCGATTCCGATTTCTCCCATTTCCCCGCAAGCCGTGTTAAAAAACTTTGTTTCAAAAGTACAACCCAATTGAGAACCTTTTCTTTTTTACTAAACGATTTTATTTAGCTCTGAATGTGTGGATCAAATCATGCAAGCTTGCAACAACCCATAATTGTCCCACTGCTGGGCTCGGGGTCTCCTCTCACAATGTGAGGGGTACAGGCCATAGTCTACCACGCTGGCCAAGTGCGGGTTGATAGACGTGTGTGAAGTCTTTATGGGGCACTCTCAGGTGTGCAGGTTTCCTCACGATGTTTTCCTTCACCGAAGCAAGTGATAATTAACTTTTAATACGCACATAATATTTGAAAATTAGAGGTGCGTGCCAGGATTTGAACTCAGGCCCCCGCGTTCGGGAGACGAACGTTTTAACCACTAGGCTATAATGCAAGCTTAAATAGACCTAACTACTTCTTCTTATCCCAAGGAGTTGATATTTTTTTTCTGTGATAAACATGGTCTGATACACTCAGATTGGACTCCAAACGAGGGAACTCTGTAATCCGGACTTCAAATAAGGATGAGGTATTCAAATCGACTGTATTTTGTATTTTTGTTACCTCAGAACTTTCGACTGGGTAAACCGATTTTGATGATTCTTTTTGTAATCGAAAGCTGGTGCTTGTCATGTAGTTCCACTTAAATCTGAGCGAGATCTGACGAGTAGTTTTTGAGATATCAACAATTTTGTAGTCGGTTATTTTTTGTCAAGAATTATTCTTTGATACATTGACACTATCAAACCGTGAATTAATACAGTGTTTAAAACATTAACTTGTTTTTTATAATACGTAATTTAACATGAATCAATAAAAATCATTAATTTATTCATTCAGTCTTACCAAAACTAATAGCTAAAATAGTGTTTTTTATAATATTTATCTTCACAATTGTTTTGAATCACGGAATGGAATATTTTACTTGTTTTTTAATCTATATAAATAAAAATGAATGTTGCTAAGCGCATAACTCAAGAATGGCTCGACCAATTCGGATAATTTTTTTTGTGTATATTCTTTAGAGCCCACGGAAGGTTTTTATAATATTAAAAAAAAAGTTTGCAACTGTTAGAAAATGATTCCCATTGGGATCAATCCTTAAATGATGCTGTAATTTCTTCAAAACCTAAGCAAATACGATCATTTTTTGAACATTACAATTTGGCGCATTTTTTCTTTTCCCATTCATGAAAGATACCCCACTGTAATTCATTTAGCAGTCCACTTAGAAAATGGCCAAAGAGTATATTTAGGTGAAACGAAGTTCGCCGGGTCAGCTAGTTTTAACTAGTTTTAAGTTGATTAAAATAATACGTGATGCTATGGTGGTGTTAAATCACTCTACTAGTTACTCTAGTTAGGTGCCCTCATTAATCTTACCGAGCAAAAAGCTTTCGTTCTGTCCGAATGTGATTGGTTAGGATCTAATACCGTTCGTTCCTCGTGTTTTCTTTTTGTACTTTCTTATTGTACGGTTCGTGACTCATTTATTAATTACCTCACTAACATAGCTGGAATTGTACTGGTAATTGATTGTTCTTGCCTAATAGTGACGCTACACAAAACTACGCACCTACATAATAATATAATAGTCTCACACTAGGATTCAGCAGCTCCATTTTCGAGGTTTAGATTTTGTTTATGTTTACGTCGAGCCTCAAACCTTACTTTATGAGAGTATAATATGTAATCATCAAACATATATCTGTGTATATATAAAAGGCAAAAGTGATTGACTGATGTAACAACGTACAGGCTAAGCCCTTAGGGCTATAAACTTAAGATTTCACACACGTATTCCTCTTATGACGTAGGCATCCACTAAGGAAGGATTTTTCAAAATTCTACCTCCAAGGTGTGATATATTGGATAAATATGATAAGCATAATTTCCGCGTGCGAAGCTGCGGGCAACAGCTAGTAGTTAATATAACTGTAGCTGATCGATATCTGAATGTACATGGAAGATATTTGAGAAAACATTAACTAGGGATATTTTTAATCAGATTCCATAAAAATAATTTTAAAAATTTTCGTCTGTTTTTGCTTTTGTTCGGGCTAATCTCAGGAAGAACTTAACAGATTAAGATGCGGTTCATTGATGTATTGTAAAAAGCTTGGGTTACCATTTAGTATTTGTTTTATTTCAATCGGTTCACAAATAAAAAAGCTATGTCAATTTATAGAATATTGGCCATAAATTAACTCGAGTTTCGACTTACCAAAAGGTTTACCGAATCGAAGCGAGGGCATTTAACTCAATAAAATTTAGTAGTTTTGGCTTCAACCCATTAATGGCCCACTACTGAGCACGGGTGTCTCCTCTTGAGGAGGCCTAGAGCTTACTCCACCACGCTGCTCCAGTGCGGATTGGTGGAGGGGTTAGTGGCCAACCCGAGTGTCAGAAGTTTTCAAACCGCCCGAGGGCCTCCTACATGGCTTAACGACTGTTATCATATGATATCAACCGGGACCGACGGCTTTACGTGCCCTCCGAAGCACGGAAACGCTCAAATATTTTTTTGCCACTAGCGGTCACCCATCCAACTACCGACCGCGCCCGCAAGATCGACGCAAGCCGCAGAGTTATGAGCGCTTCATTTAATTTTAGTAGTTCACTAAATAAAAACCCGAAGCAATGCAAACGATTGCTTCTTAGTATAGTGTCTTGAATAAAGAAATGTACGGTTGAAATAACAGATGTCGTTGACGTCAGGAAAATAGAGAAAATATCGTATATTTTGTACGACGAAGCCGAGAACAAGCCGCTCTTGTACTTAATTGCAGAAGTATTGCTCAATATTTTATGACGCGTCCACACCACAGTTGCTGTTTTCTGGAGCAATTTTCCAAATGTCTGCGAAAAGATTCTGATAACAAAAACTTATTTCTTGTTTGTCCTTCCTACTTTATAAATGTGAAAGTTTGTTGGGGTTTATGTTATCCCACCAAAAACATAAATGTAAAAAGGAGAGCTAAGTTCAATACAAAAATTATGCTTGGCTGTGGGCTTCGCCGCAAAAAGAATGGAGATCTAAATGAGTGTCAAGTTCTATGCAAAATCTAAATATGTATTTATAGGAACAAAATAACATTATGAAAAAGTATTAAACTCTATTTCTTTGCTTTATTGGATACCTATAACAATTGCTGTTATTTAAAAAAGTGAGATCTTAAAGTAGGTTAGATTTAATTTCCTTTGCTTGAACTTGGCTTGTCACGCTGCCGCGTATCTAGAGCCGTAGGTACATATCGATGCTTGAAAGGAAACATTGACTAAGCGACATTGAGCTAAATTTACAGGAGAGCAGTTTAAAGTTGGATTTTTTTGAAAAAAAACATATATTTTTTTGTAATCCTCCTACCGACGTTATTCTTACTGTTTTGGAATCTTTATTTTATCATCTATACTGTGGTATAACAACAACTTTTCTAAAATTCAACTTTAAACTACTCTCCTGTAAAGTTAGCTGTCGCTTAGTCAATGTTTCCTTTCAAGCGTCGATATATTACAAATAAAATATTGATTGATGGATTGATTGATCTTTGAAGCAAAAACTACTGAACGAATTTTCATGAAAAGCACGCAGATAGACCATGGTCTGGGATAACATAGAGTAGTTATTAACCCAGAAAACGTGGGTTAAAGCTGCGGTCAGAATGCTATTAGGTATTGCTGATTCATGTAATACTGACCATACACGATCAAGTATACTTGTCAAGTTTGCAGCGGACTTGACGCGGCATCCAGTAAACTTGATGGTGTATGGCCATGGTATGGCTGTCTAGCCATACAGCTATCTCATGCAAACTGGATGCCGCATCTAGTTAAACTGCAAACTTGACAAGTATACTTGATCGTGTATCCATAATATTGTTCAATTTTAGGTACTTATAAAATAACATGTGGTAACAATCGATAAACTTTAATTGTTATAGGTATCTTTGTTTTAATGGCGAAGGACGCTTTGAGTCACATTCAACAAATGACAACAAATACTTCGCAAAAGTATTACAATACAAATAAATATTAAGCATGACGTTGGATAATACTGTCCAATAAAAAGTAACTGCGGTGTGGACGCACCATTAGCTAAGAATACGATCGTAGACCGATCGATACTAACGATCTATAAGCAGAAGTTCTTATTATATAGTTCAATAACCTTATATATCTTAGAACTAATTATATAAGACGTTGCATCGTGGAAATTATTGTTATTAAATTTTATCTGCTGCATCAGCTATATAAATTATTCGGGGGACCCAGCCAACTAATTAAATTATTATTTATGTCTGTTATGTTAAAATAATACATAAAACCGAGTGTTATCAAGCAATAAACGAATAATGTCCTTGTGCCTGTCGAATCGTGTGTTTTATAATATAATCTCATATCTAATATAATCTCATCAAAAACTGAAATGTGAAATGAGAGCCAAGTAAAAAAAAGGATTGAGATCGAAATGGGTGCCAAGTTCTGTGTAGAAGAGCCTAAAATTTTAGCCACAAGGACATGTAATTCAAGCTCTACATTTGACTTGGTTAGTTTTCATTAGTTAGCAAACAACAAACCAAATTTTAGAAGAGTAATATAGGTAGGTAGTTTTAGTATCCTGGCAATCCTTACAACTACGCCCACAGAGAGAGATCCAGGTTCATAGTAATGAAGCTCTTTGAAGTGTTATATATATATGATGATATAATTATTATCAGATGATCTGATAATACGAATGAATACCTACACCCCAGCCCGCCATAATTGTGATCTATCCTACACAAAAATATGTTTTTAATTCGAACCAGTAGTTCTAGAAATTAGTGCGTTCAACCAAACAAACAAACTCTCCAGCTTTATAATATTAGTATAGTTTAAAAAACCGTCGAGAGTGATTTTAGTAAATGGTCGACTAAAATCCCACATCGTGGCTAATTACGAAACACTTTTGCGTGTTCGTAATACGCAATACTTTCCATAAATTCATGAAATTGAGATTTCCGAGCATGGCTTTCGTAATTCATGAATGTCAGCGAAGTCTGTAAGCCTTGAAGTGTTATTTGGGGCGCAATCATAAAATCGATTCGAATTTTTGTTTGTTTACTACTTGTTCGAGTTCTTTTTGTGTTTGGAATAATTTTGAAATGTTAAGGATGGAAATTGTTTAAGGTATTGTTATTGTCATAGGGAGGTCATGTTTACAAAATCAATTCCTCAGGGGAGTGATTATGAGAGTGGAACTTAACAAGTTCTTTTTTATTATAAGGATAGCTATTTAATCCCCTTAGAGACACGATTTGGTTATGAAAGATGTGTGCCTTGCTTTTTTCTGTTGTTTATCAAAGCGAAAATAATTTTTACAATAACTTCTCATTCCCTTAATGAAACAACTGCCCACCAAATTTAATTTTTTAACCCCCAACAAAAAAAGAGGGGTGTTGTAAGGTAACTTTAAATTAAAAGGTTAAAAAGACGCACAGATAAGACTTAAATATCATCGCCGTGGGATCTATTGAGGTAATAAATAAGTTACCTTAATAGTTGGTCACTAACGATTACTTAGATCGCTCCTTAGTAAAGAATCACCATACAAATTCTGTACTAAGGAGCGATTTAAGTAACCGTTAGTGACTCTGAGTTGGAGCGTAAGATAGTCGATTTCATAGTCTATTGACTTACTTTAATGTAATATGTAGGTATAAGTATTAACTACTAGGTAGTCAATGACTACCACGCAGGTAATTATTATAATGTACTGCTTAGGGACAGGGAAAACCCTTGATTTAACATCTACTATCAGTTCTTTCCATATCCATCCAGGGTTGACTGGTAGACAATGCAATGCCATGCATTAAGTTTTGTGACATAAACATAAATACATGAAAATAAGTAAATATATTATAGGTTACAAATAAGGTGGATCGTTTAGGGTAAACAGCGAAGAAAACTTTGGAATAGTATAGAATAGAATATATTTTGTTTTCAACGCCACGAACGCAATTATGGGTTTTACAGACAAAATAGATCTCAATAAATAAAATTAATATGAAAAGCAATTATTAAAACAAACAATAATAATAATAAAAAAACAGAATAAAAATTAAAAACTAAACAAAAAATAAAACATACAGATCCATACAAAATTATTGCTGGATTATGCTCGCATGTGTCCAGTGGCCGAGAAAAAGGAGCTAACTCAACATAATGCCGTAGTGTTGCCATAGTGTAGTGTTTGCATAATCAGAGGCCGTAAGAATCTCAAGTATTCTTCTATAGGTCTGGCCTTCAGCTGTTCTGAAAGCTAAAGATGTCCACAACAATGTTTACACTGAAATAGCTTAGCCCAATGATATTTGAAAACTATAGATACGTCATACCCTTACAAATTAAACAAAAAATCTGTTCCGAAAAGAGCTACAACACACACGCTTATCTTTCGTTTCACTACACAAATCACACTACAATAATACACGAAGACATTTTAACGTTGTATGTCAAATCTCAAGCACTTCTGACAACAAAAAAACTGCCTATCGTCTTGTAATGACAGAGCGACTACGAGCAGACGAGGTCAATTGACTGCTCTTACGAACGTGTAAAGACACAATTGTTGGGTAAGGGACATTATAGTGTAGACGAGTATTTAAATGACAAAGACGCATGGAAATGACTAGCTCTGCAACCAGTTCCGCTCAGAATAGTAAATACTTTTGTATTATTATCTTTTTTTGTAATATTTTTTTAAAAGATATGCTGAGGAGTTTCTTTAGGCTTTTCTTCTCCTCCACGATAAAGCACCTTCCGAAAAGCCAAAAAATTACGTGCATAAGTGTGTCAGTGATACCTATATGAATAAAATATTTTGACTTTGACTTTGATCTTCATCTTCGGCGCGCTAGTGACATATCTACCTTTTTTTACTTATTATATCATTGGCCTAGCCCGACCTTGTCTAATCACTGTACGTAAATTATTATCCTAACTATTTCGCTTACTCATCTTGTTTAGAAATTCCTCCCAAGATAACTTAGACCCTTTTTGACGCTTCATAAATACATGTCTGCTCTGTACTTTAACTGTAATTTTATTTGAGTAACGATTAGCGACTAAATATTTTGTTAAGAATTTAAATTAAATTAATTTTGTGGATAATTATTGTTAACTAGCTTTTGCACGCAGCTTCGCTCGCGGAAATTATGCTTATCATATTTATATCCCCTATTTCACCCCTTATAGGTTGAATTTTGAAAATTCCTACCTTAGTGGATGCCTACGTCATAAGCCTGTGCGTTGATAATAATATATCAGTCAATTACTTTATATGCCAAAGCACCCTGTGAACAAATTAATATAATAAACATGTGAAATTAAAGACTTCTCTTGGAAAGTCAGCGACCACGTGCAGATCGAACGATACTTGACCTGATCAAGTTGAAGTATATAGCACTGGTATTGATTGCTATTGCATCACAACTTGCTAGAGACGCGAATACATCTGACATTTTTATTATGGCTTCTTTTGTTGAGACGCTGAGAAATGCTTTGACCCTCTTTCTTTTTAAATCTACGAGCTGAATTGCTTCGCTGACAAACATGATTATGTTCACAAATTGTACGCGAAATTATTATTTATGGCTTGTTTTGTTAGGCGTTTTTATTTTTATTTTTCTTATTACGTCTGATTTTAAGCTTGACCTTACTTCAACTCTATGAATTGGTAAAACCTTTATAACGAATTGAAATAAAATGAAATGAAATGAAATGAAATAATCTTTATTCATGTAGGTATCACTGATACTCTTATGCACGTCATTTTTTTTAATCTACCAGCTTTTCGGAAAGGTGCTTTGTCATGGAGGAGAAGAAAAGCCGTAAAGAAACTCCTCAGCACATCTTTTAAAAATAAAACTTATATCTATTACAAAAATAGGTATTCTTTAACCTGTGCAGAACTGGGGGCTTACCATGACATCTTAAAACAGGTCAATATTAGCCAATAATTGAGCTGTCCTGCTATATCCTACCATGACCTAGCTAAAGCACAGGTCAGCCAGTGATCACGTGACCTTAACAGGACAGAGGTCACGTGACTTCGATAATCTCCTTCTGCCCTGCTATTTGTGTACCATGAAGCGATTGTTGACGTATTGATGTCGGAAAGCGGCCTATGTCAACGTCAAAATATTACAGCCTACCGAAAGTAACATTAATTGTCCTGTTTTGGCTGTTTCGTTTATAATTTCTTTATACCGTAAGTTATTGTTATATGAAACAGTTTGAATATAAATTTATGATATTGAAGAACATTAGGTATTTGGTAAATATTAGCTGTCGACCAATCTGCCTTGCCTACAATCTAATCTCTACAAGCTGTTTCCAGCTGTTGTTTGTTGTTGTTGTCTCGAGAAACGCCTTGCTATATACACAGAAGAGCATCGTCCAATAGAGCAAGCAGGATTTATAAGTACGTATTCAACTATAGACCACATTCAAAAAGATTACATCATGGAAGGCAGCTATAGGCAAGAGAACCAGAGGCAGAACGGCCGGGCGGCCGCGGCGGAGAGATGGCTCGATGAAATTTTGTAAGCAGCGGGAAAAGAATGGATTGATAAAGCGAGTGACAGAATTATATGGAGAAAAATGGAGGAGCCTTTACTCTACAAACAGAGTATAATATAAAAAAAGGAATATAAACAAAGAAATATATAACTAATAATGATTATTGAATTAAATTTAGTCAAGAATTAAGATAAAGGAAAGGATTAACGAACCCTAAAAACTTTAAGTTGAAGACTTTTTATTTATTTAAATCATTTATTTCGAAATCACAGATAGATTCTTCAGTTTTATTATTTGTATAGAATATAGATTGCATTGCATGCCTTTTAGTCGTTATGAAATTGTAAATTGAATTTTCTATTTAAGAAATAAAAAGTTCTAATTATTATTTTTATTACTATAGTATATTTTTATAAACATATACCATATATTTTTATATATGTGGAAGAAAAGGTATTATATGATAATGGTTATTCAATAATATTCCGTTTGCTTTGCACCAAGATAAGTATATTTTCAGTTATCCTAACGTTCACATCGATAACAATCTCTACTACTCCGTGATCAATGATAGAATTAGAATATCCTACGTATTAGGTATAATGTTCTAAATAAAGTGACATATTCCATATTCTAAATATTTAGTTTTTCTTCATAACTCTTCTCGTATGACATCATCAGCATCTGTATCAATCGATCGTTGTAGAACCAAAGAGGTCGCTCGCCTACACGGCTATCCTGACGTGCGCTCGTCCTCGAGCGCCTCCGCCCTCATGTCTCCAGTGGACCCCTTTGATCGCTGGGTGCTCGTTATCGAACGCATTTACTTCTGATGTAGCCGTACACTGACACGGCTTCAACAACTTTCTTACTCAAATTCCCATCTCCAACCCAATTCAACATAAATTACATATTATCACAGTAGGTAAATATCCGCCTCGACTTGTACATGACCTACAGGCATTCATGAAAATGAAAATGCACCACCATCACAAAATAAATATCTTTCATTTCTTTGAAAATACGTTAAAAAATTCAAAATTGCACTTAACAATTTTAAATTATCGCTCCTAAATCACACATTTTATTAGACATTTGGACATGTCACTATGTCAAGTGTCAAGTGTTGTAAGATTACGTTCAAAAATGAAGGCATCAACATAGCGATAATTTTTTTGGTAATCTTAGAGAACGAACGGTTTTTAAGTTTAATAAATAACGACCGTTAAGTTTCTATAACAAATCTCAAAATCTTCGATTGAGATTGTTATTTTAAATTTTTAAAAACATCAATATTACGCATTGATTTGAAAACCGGTAAACCGATAAAACGCTCTATTTCCGAACTAAGTAAAACAAATTTTGTACCGTGCACAGAGTACTTAAACACTACGTTGTACCGCGCAGGTCATAGACTAAGATGCCGGACAGAAGGAGAGGCATTGCAGGCCATCAAGTGAACGTTCATGGTACGAAATACACTCCTGTCAGGTTTTAGCTACAAGCTGACCTGTCCCGTACATGACACATTTTATTAGAGTTCATGGTAAGGCACCTGGTTGCCTAGCTAGTCATTTCCAAGCATCCTTGTCATTTAAATATTCATTTATGCTATAGTAGCCCTTGCCTAAGAGCTGAGCCTTTACACGTTTCTTAAAAGATTGCACCGGTAAGTCATGTATTTGTTTTGGGACTTTATTATAAAATTTTATACCTAGTCCCATAAAAGAACGTTGCACTTTAGAAAGACGGTACGAAGAGGTAGCCAATTGATGCATCCTTCTTGTTTGACGATTTGAAAAATCACAATTTTGTTTATATGCAGTTATGTTATTCCGTATAAACACTAAATTATTATAAATATATTGGGAAGCTACTGTAAGTATACCTATTTGTTTAAATTTGACACGCAAGGACTCCCTTGATTTTAGTTTATAAATAGCTCTAATGGCTCTTTTCTGTAATACAAAAATTTGTTCTATACCGGCTGCTTTGCCCCACAGTAAAATGCCATAAGACATAACACTATGGAAATATGCAAAATAAACAAGCCTAGCAGTGTCGACGTCAGTGAGCTGCCTTATTTTTCTAACAGCATAAGCAGCCCTAGCAAGTTTAGTTGTGAGAGATGCTATGTGCGGGCCCCATTGCAGTTTACTGTCCAAGGTCACCCCTAAAAAAACCGTGGATTCCTCTATATTTAATGTTTCATTATTTAATTTAAGAGATTTATTTACTTTTTTTACATTTGGCAACACGAATTCTAAGCATTTGGTTTTCTTTGCATTTAAAAGTAAATTATTTATAGTGAACCAATGTGAGACATGCGACAGAGCACTATTAACATCGTCAAAATTATTTTTATTCCTATCAGTCTTAAATATTAATGATGTATCATCTGCAAACAGCACAATGTTCGCATGGTTTTTAACATAATGTGGTAAGTCATTTATATACACCAGGAAAAGAAATAAAGAGGAAAGAATTATTGGTAAAAGCTTTAGAACGCCCCCCGGCTAGATGGACTGAAGACCTTAAGAAGACAGCGGGCATCCGCTGAACTCAGATGGCTCAGGACCGGTCAGATTGGCGCAAGTTAGGGGAGGCCTATGTCCAGCAGTGAACCTCCAAAGGCTGATGGATGGATGGATGGATGGATTATGACGAATTATGAAAAATGCAAAATTTTTAAAAATTATTGCGTTCAGACAAATTCACACAGTAAAAATCTTGCTAATATCTTTTTAATTAATGTGAAAGGTTGTATGAACTTTTATAGGTACTTTTCAGGCAAAAATTACTGACTGGATTTTCCTGTTTAGCACACAGGTAATCTGGATAAAGACAAAGGACACATAAGGCTATTCATTAATAACGTAAACTAAGTGACTCGAGGAGAAGGGGGAGTCTTCAAAATTTGTGATGACATAGAAATATCAAATTAAGTAGGGGAAGGGGGGGCATAACGGGGTCACGGGGCACAACGGGGTCACCCAAAAAAACAAGTAACGATGCACACTAGACGTTTGTTGTTTTCACTAATAAATGACCATTTTGTATCAGTATTTAATCCGACAGTGACCGGCGACTAGTCTGCAGTCGTTTGGTTTTTACGAAAATAAATATTTTTTGATGTGATTTCATCTAATTTTGAGTGAATACGGAAACACATTTAAAAAGCTAAGTGTTTTCATTACTATTATTGTTTATTTGTTGTGTTTTTGTAGAGATATTATTTATTGATATGTTTTAAACAAAATCACTCTAACTATAGATTTGTTTTTTTTGTCAATTATTTCACATAATGTTACCAGTGGGGGCATGACGGGGTACCCCTATTATGTATGGTTGCCTAAAGGAATGATGTGAATATTTGATATTGGAATTTTAATTTTTTTTTAGGTATTAAATATGGTACGAACGTACAAAAAGAAAAGTTCGAGAGGCAATACATACATTGTACAAAACGTAGATGTGGATACTTTATGCCTGTATTGCCTTGATGAGAAACATACATATTTAAAGTCTGTGGAGGGTTGGGTGGCCTGCCAGCTATGCAGACGATGGTGTCATACAGCCTGTGCTCGTAGTGACGACGAGAACCCAGAAGAAATTCACATCTGCACATATTGTGAATAAAATAACCATGTACCCCATACTGCCCCTACCACGGGGCACAATGGGGTTTTCATGAGGGTTTCGTAAAATTAAAATTTAAGCAATAATTGATTAGTTACTTCGCCAAATTCTATGCCAAATGATAACCCTAATATGTAACTAAAGTGCTATGATTATAATAATTACTTAATATATTTTGTTTATTCTGATATTGGCTATTTCCCTTAACGTCCCCGTTATGCCCCCCCTTCCCTTATTCTTTTCAAAAAATCTGTAATGTAGATATTAGTTGGTGTATTTTTTGAAGTGAAACTTCTATATAGACGGGGTATTAGAAGGTATACAGGCAGATTGTTACTATACTTGTCCAATTTGAAAACCTGCCTGTTTAAAACTTCAAGTTAAAATTTTGTTGCGATTCGTTTTGCCACTTGTCCGTTGCGATTCGTTTTTTCACTTGTCTATTGCGATTCGTTTTTCCACTTGTTCGTTGTGATTCGTTTTTTCACTTGACCGTTGCGATTCGTTTTTCCACTTGTCCGTTGCCATTCGTTTTGTATTTGTGACTCTAAGACCCCTAACCAAAATACAAAATGATCTCCGTAAGCAAATGTACGTTAAATGTACGTTTCACTCGCTCTAACAATAAGTTTCGTTGGACCGAGTATTTCATGAAACAAACCATTTAGGCAACTGGTAAAATAAAGGCTTTTCCTCCTCACTAAATTTTGAAACAAACGTAAATATTCAGAATTTTAATTAAAATGTTACCGTTGCCCACGAGAGGGTTTTAAGGTTGAAAAGGTAATTCGTTTGCGGAAAAACCTCTTGCATCATTTAATTTTAAAGTAAGTGAAGGAAATAAATGCGTTGTAAACTTGATGTTTTAGTACAGAAGAAATAATAGTACATTATGTAATAGTAGTTTTAGTCGAATACGTTAAATGTGGAGTACATGTTGATATTTCATAATATTATGTATACTTGGCTATGGGCACCTCAAAAAAAATGTTTGTATTAAATAATACCACCCGTTTATGCCGTAGGTAGGTATATTTACATGTTTAAGATAAAAAATAAAGAAAGAATTATAGTGAAATAAAGAAATATAGTGACGGCTCCTGAAGCTTTTCTTTGACATGAAAAAGGTTCGCAATAAATTTAATTTATATTTAAATATACGTTACGTACGGTACTCAATGACCTAGTTATTTCCTTTGTATTATTCGCAACCATTTAGAACTATACTTAAATTATTTAGTTTTTTAACCTTAACGTTTTCTTTGTTAGTCAACAGAGACGTGTAAAAGAGTTAAGTAGGCAGGCGCGGGTAGGTTGCGTTCCCGGATTACTAAGAGAGTTTCGGGATAAAATTTCAGGTCTAAGCACTGAGAATGCAAAATTGGAATTGGAATGAATAAATAAGTAGCCAATATGGAATTTTGAACTGTAACATTATAAGGAGTTGAAATTTGAATATAGCACTCGTATGTATTTACTATGAGTAATATTATTACTGTTTCATAAAGCTATTTCTTACCAAATATTACTGAATTGATAAAATAAAAGTTGGTATTATTTTATGCATAAGAGTATAACTTATAAACCTATTTAAGCAAATAACAATTTTCCGTTACTTGCACCATTTCGATCATTTTTCTCATAAAGAAGAAGCGGCAAAAGAAACTCCTCTGCTCATCTCATCATCCTATTCGATCTAGAAATCCCTCGTTCTTATACACTATCTAAAAACAAATGACTGAATTTGAAATTAAAATAACACGACTTTCGAATATTTATTTAAATTTCGAATTGCACGGCAATCCACAGGTAATTAAATCTGTAAATGCTGGTTATAAAATCTCCAATTTCTTAGGTAAAGACCTATTATTAAAGGTGTTTACAATAGGTATAGGAATATTTATTCAAAATTCTGGGGTAATGCTTCGTACTTTTGCTTTTTACGTCGTAAAACGCAATTTACGACTTTATTTCAAGCCTGCTTCCGTGACTATAGCGCCATAGCGCCTGTTCATGTGGTGTAATTATTTTTCTTGTGGTGTAAACTTTAATTTATTTAAAATAACTTTTCTTTGGGTTACGTTATTACTTTAGATGTAGGCCATCAGGTTTTTTAATTATTTATGAAATTATGAAGTAAGTGAAGGTTTGGTCTGTTTATTGTTTCAAAAGTAGGTAGGTAGGTACCTAGATACTATATTTTATTGACGACGTCAAAAAATGACGTGCATAAGTGTATCAGTGATACCTATATGAATAAAATATTTTGACTTTGACTTTGACTATTGAAATTAGATCTACACATTTCATTGTAGGATTATTTACCCCAGCAAACAAGGGTGAATGTTTATCAAAAAAAATATGCAGACAAAAACTTTCCAACCCTCAGGGTGTTTTATTTAAAACCATTTTAATACAACATGATTAATATTCTGTCTATTTATCTTCCCTTTCACTTTCACAAAAAACTTCCAAAATGATAATATTCAGTTATTCCCTTTATACATGTAATCTATACTTAGATAAGATAAAACAAATTGAAATAAACGCTTACACGCATAAATAACAAGTTTAGTAAACACGCCTCGAGGGAAATTTTCCGCTGTCCAAAAATAAATCATTCTTGTTATATGAGTGCAGAAAAGCTATCCTAATTATAATTGTATAATGTATTTATATGAGTGCAGAAAAGCTATCCTAATTATACTTGTCATATAGGTAAGTGTATAATATAAAAATATGTGTAATGTTAAAATACGGACTATAGAGAAAGGGTATTTTATTGTAGTGTAATCTTAATATTAAAGAGGAAAGTTTTGATTGTTTGCATTGAATAGGCTCCGAAACTACCGAACCGATTTGAAAAATTCTTTCACTGTTGGGAAGCTACACTATCCCCGGGTGACATAGGCTATATTATATTTCTTTTTCTACTATTTTTCCCGAAGCAAAGCCGGGGCGATTTCCTAGTATCTAATATATAAAAATCTCGTGTGACGGTTTTTGTGATCGTACTCCTCCGAAACGGCTTGATAGATTTTAATGGTTTTTTTTTGTGTATATTTCGTCCCCGTAGTTCGAAAAGTCACTAAGTCGAAAAAGGGCCAAAATGAGTTATCAATGTCACTAAAACCACATTTTTTTTCTCTAAATATCTGTCTAACCATCTATGTTCTAAGTGCGTTCGTTTCCGATTTACGAAATGTGAAAATTAAGTAAATATATGCTTTGGATCCCACAGCGAAATGAGAGAAATAACTAAATTTTCTTAATTATTTTATACTTATCGAAACTTTACGTAGGTCGGAACTAAAACGATTTAATTACTTTTTCTATTAGGTAAATTTTCAATGCATACGCAGGCTTTTAGGTAGACTATAATCACTAAAATGATTTAGTGAGTTATTAAATTCAGCACTTTGCTAAAATACTCGAAAGCGAAAATCAACTAACTCCAAATAGTGACTTCTCACTCCTTACTGTTATATGATTTTGTAAAATACTACCAAAGTGAAAAATCATTATTTCAACATAATGATTTCTTCTCTAATAAAAATGGATTAAAAGACCTATTGTGAATAATACCTAAAATGTTTTAGTTATTATTTTTATACCTTCGACGAGCATCCTTACATTTAGGTACATATCGCTTGCGAGTTAGTGATTTTGTCGCGGCTAGAGAGACGAGCGCGGCGCGTGGTGACTTTAATTCTCGGCACTGACCACTTGCGTTTTTGAGTAGGTATTATTTTGTGCACTTTGTAAAAATGAGTCGTGCAAAGTTTATTATTGATTTATTAAATCAAAACGAAAAAGCTATTGTACAGGTAAGTGATTTTTGGAATCATACTTTATATTTATCTCTTGGTCTTATGAGGGATTGACGAGAACTATGTGTGCAGACTCCAACCTCTATGAGGGAATACCGATGGCTTAATGAATAGATCTCCAAGTGCAGGCGACGCGATCTGCGAAAACACAACGCAAATCGTGTTAAAAGCACTATTGAATGAAACCAGGGCTCATAATCTAACATTTTAACAAAAAATTAACCGACTTCAAATGAAGTACATTGTACTTTTGATATGGATACCATTGTCAGATCTCACTCAAATTTATGTGGGACTACGCGACAAGCACCAGCTTTCAATTAAAAAAAGAATCATTAAAATCGGTTGGCGCGATATTGAGTTATTCGTCGATTTATCGCGCACATACTTAATGCAAATTTAAGACTTATATGATTTTGACATGGATGCTATTGTCAGATCTCGTTCAAATTTTTGTGAAACCACACGGCAAGCACCAGCTTTCGATTAAAAAAAAATCATCCAAATCGGTTCACCCAGTCCATAGTTCTGAGGTAACAAACATAAAAAAAATACAGTCGAATTGAGAACCTCCTCCTTTTTTTGAAGTCGGTTAAAAAGTGTTCACCATGGATATGTCTATTGGGCAAAGTCAGCTTACGAGGTTGAAGACCGAGTCCAGCACCATTTCCAGCACCAACGTCAGCCTGTATGAGATTAGAGAGGCTCTCAAACAGGTTAAAAACAACAAAGCACCGGGAGATGACGGAATCACAACCGAGCTTCTGAGAGCTGGAGTGAAACCCCTTCTAGTGGCTCTCCAAAAACTGTTCGATTCCGTCATCAACACTGCAACTACCCCGGAAGCGTGGAGCAGAAGTGTGGTGACGCTGTTCTTCAAGAAGGGCGATAAAGCCCTTTTGAAGAACTACAGGCCCAATGCACTTCTGAGCCACGTTTATGAGCTGTTTTCGAGGGTCCTCACAAATCGCATTGCACGCAGGCTTCACGACTTCCAGCCTCCCGAATAAGCAGGATTCCGAAAAGGCTACAACACCATAGACCAAATTATACACACACTGCGGCAGGTTATACAAAAAACCGAGGAGTATAATTTGCCATTATGTGTTGCCTATGTGGACTATGAGAAAGCCTTTGATTCTATCGAGACCTGGGTGGAACTAAATTCTCTCCAGCGGTGCCAGATCGACTACCGGTATATCGAGGTGTTGAAATGTTTGTACTCATCTGCCACTATGTCCGTCAGAGTACACGACACAGCAACGAACCCCATCCAATTGCAGAGAGGTGTCAGACAAGGGGATGTCATATCCCCAAAACTGTTCACCGCTGCGTTAAAAGACATGTTCAAGCTGATGGAGTGGAAACGACGTGGCATTAACATAAACGGCGAATACATCACACACCTGCGATATGCCGATAATATAGTCATCCTGGCGGGTTCCCTGGAAGAACTTAGTACAATGCTTGGGAACAGCGCCTCACAACGGGTGGGTCTTGTCCATGACAAGACGAAAATCATGTCGAATGTCCATGTCACCCCCGTACCAGTTATTGTGACGGCGCTGCTCTCGAAGTTGTAGACGAATACAATTACCTGGGACAAGTGATCCAGATGGGTAAGTCTAACTTCGAGAAAGAAGTCACTCGTAGAATCCAAATCGGATGGGCTGCGTTCGGGAAACTGTGTCATATCTTGTCGTTCAAAACACTACCTCAGTGCCTGAAGTCGAAGATGTTCGAGCAATGTGTGTTGCCAGTGATGACATACTTATCCGAGACGTGGTGCTTTACTATTGGCCTAATCCACAAGTTCAAAGTAGCGCAGTGGGCTATGGAGAGGGCTATGCTCGGTATTTCTCTACGTGATTATCTACGTGATTTATCAGAAATGAGGAGATCCGTAGACGAACAAGGGTAACCGACATAGCTCAAAGAATTAGCCGGCTGAAGTGGCAATGGGCTGGCCACATAGTGCGAAGGACCGATAACCGTTGGGGAAGAGGTCCTCGAATAGCGCCCACGTCTCGGAAAAAGGAGCATAGGACGCCCTCCGACCAGGTGGACTGACGACCTGAAGAAGACAGCGGGCATCCGCTGGATTCAGAAGGCTCAGAACCGGTTAGAGTTGCGCAAGTTAGGGGAGGCCTATGTCCAGCAGTGGACCTCCAAGGGCTGATGAATTTAGTTTAGTATTTTGATGTTGTCTTCTGGAGGTGAAAATTATGTACCTACATTATTTAAGAATACAGATAAATATCTAATAATATTATTTTATAGGAATCTGCTCCTTTGAAGACTTCACGAGATCTGTTATAGAAAGTAATTATTAAGTATGGTGCCTATTATTTGGGTAGTAGGTACTAAACTTTGTTTTTGTCGCTTCGATTGTTTGTTTTTTTTGTGTCGTTTATTTTTAATGCTTAAGTTATCTTAAAGCAATGGTTACACTTGGTTACATTAAAAGTTATATATTTATTATATAATTATTACATATATTATATTTATTATTATCAAAACAAATCTTACCACCCAAACTTCGAATCTTAAGATACTAGGTATTATTTACAATGCACATTTCGTACGTCTAGCACTAAGTTCCAATTTACATAACTAGAGGTGGTTTTCGTAAAAATAATTTAGAACAGAGTGAAAGATCACTAACTAAGGGCGAAAATTAACTAACTCCTAACTAACTCAGACATTCTATTGAGAACAAATAATTAATTTGCGTTTTTTAGGGTATTTTATATTTTCTCATTAACTACTCGATTTTCACTTGTTACAGGTAGTATAATATTAATTTGATTTAAGTTCCTTCAAAATAAAACTAAAAACATCATTGAAGTATAATGACATAGAACAGACATCTTGAACAAAATGTGTGTCCCGAAACCGCGATGACGCGTTCTTTTTTCAAACTCTAGAAGCCGATTTACAAACTTGCCATACAGTAACTTTTGTATACGACACTTGCCGAACCACGACAAACAGTCAACGACTCCAAACTTTTACAAGCTCTTCCAAATGTTTGATTTAATGTTTAATTGAATTTACTGATTAAAGTAATACACTTTATTTATTATTTACCACAGAGTAGGTACATTAGTCATTCTTATCGGGCTTATTATTTGAGTAAGGCCGACACTGAGTATTTTAATAGTTTGTATTTTAAATTCTTTAAATATCAATTTAATTAATACCGGTATTTCTATAATATTTTGATTACTTTTACATGGTAAAAATTTAAGGAAAATTTATTAAAAGCAATTTATCACAAAACATTCAACACAAAAGAGACAATAAGAAGTATTGGAACCTTTTACAAACCAGATTTTCTTTAAATATCAATTTAATTAATACCGGTATTTCTATAATATTTGGATTACTTTTACATGGTAAAAATTTAAGGGTAATTCTTTAGTAGTAGTAGGGGTGGAGTTAGGGGGGGAGGGTAGGGGGTAGGGTAAGGAACCCCCCCATAAATGCATCCGGTATGTTTACACAGGCTCGCGTCGATAGTTTCCAGACTATTATACGGAAACGCGTAGCTTCAGTGATGCAGCGGGTGCGGGATAGCTCCAACAGTCTCCTGAATACCATACTAGACCGGCCAGACTGCCCAGTAGTAAGGCACTGGAATGCGTGTCACATGCGGTCCAGGGGCCGTATATTTAATATTAAGTAATTTAATTTTAATTTAATTTAATTTAATTTAATTTAATTTAATTGATGGAATACTTTTATTTTTTTATTATTTTATTATTATTTTGCAATTTTAATTTTAATTTAATTTAAATTATTTTATTATTTGTGGAATGAAATTGATATTTTAATTGTAAATTTATTTCACCTGATTATTATTATTAATTTTGAATATTTTATCTTAAATGAATTGTATTTTGAAATTTCAGTTTGTATTTGCTTGTTTATATTTTTTAAATATTTTTTGTACATGACGTTGTAATTAATGGATCTTAGTTATCTGAAATAAAATTATTATTATTATTATTATTATAAAGGGGCTAAGTGAGGAAACACATAGTTTTCGAGTTTTTTTTTATTTTTATTTTGAGGTTAAATCTGTGAAAACTGCTCAGTATTTGTCTTAAACTAGTCTAAATTAATATCAGGTGGTGGATGAAGAAATAAAATTTCGACCTCCATATGGGGAGACACACAAAACGCACCACTTTTATGACAAATCATTATAATTACAATGTTCCATTATCTGCACTTTTAGGGAAAATTTAGGGGTTTTTGATACATAAACAGGCTTCCAAACGTCTCCGGCGCTGCGGGAAATGCAGCCCCTCCGCCCTTGCGTAAAAAACTGCAGGCACTCCATGCTCGCCTACGCAGCTTCGGCTCACATGGTGCCTGCAGTTTGTTACAGCAGGCGGGGGCTGCTCTCCCTCCGCGCCTCCGGGACATTCACTCTAGGGGTAAGGCAGACTAGTACCACGTGGGGTCGGGGTTGACTAAGTCGGTTCTGTCACCAATTTTGTAAAATTTTATTAGAATGTAATAAATAAATTTCATAGAGTATGACATAAACAGTAAAATTTATATATTATATATTGCCCTTTTATTATATACTAGGAAATCGCCCTTGCTTCGCTTCGGGAAAAATAGTAAAAAAAAATTATAATGTCACCCGGGGATAGTGTAGCTTCCCAAAAGTGAAAGAATTTTTCAAATCAGTTCGGTAGTTTCGGAGCCTATTCAATGCAAACAATCAAATCTTTCCTCTTTATAATATTAGTATTGATAAAAAAACCTTCCTTGTATTTCATATTTTCTAAATTTTATCTAGCTCGACCAAATTCCTCGGGCCACCAATCTTTCCAATGAACTCTTGTTTATCTAATTATTATAATTATAATATACATATAATACAATAAAATATACCTAATAACATAAATTTTATAAATAAGTAA
Organism: Thymelicus lineola; assembly: GCA_963932265.1. Taxonomy (NCBI): domain Eukaryota; kingdom Metazoa; phylum Arthropoda; class Insecta; order Lepidoptera; family Hesperiidae; genus Thymelicus; species Thymelicus lineola. Next base: position 9,007,827 of record OZ010707.1, read on the forward strand.
CATAATTCGTGTTGTATTTTTTGGAAATAACCTCAAAAATTAAAATTAACATTTTTCAAAAATGACGCACTACCTCACAAAAAGCAACTAGATTATGATTTGGGACATCATTGCCTATCGATTAAACATGATATCACCCAGATACTGATGCCGCAGGATACTAAAGCCAACCCAATTTAAGGAAAATTTATTAAAAGCAATCTAATTTATCACAAAACATTTAACACAAATCGACACATACGTCTTATTGCCATAATTACTACGCATATTTAACGTGCAAAACAAAATTAAAAATAAAAGCGTGCAAAAGCGTTTGAATGATTTTCAATCGTTTACCATTGATTCGTGTCGAAAAACCAACATCACAATATATTGGTCACATCACAAGCGTCGGCAAGCCTAAGCAAGTCTATTTAGTCCATTATCACGCTTACGGCTTGTCAAGTGTGTAAATCCGCTTCATAATTTTTTCATTCCACAGAGAACTTAATTTCATTCAAAATGGCGGGAACATTGCACAATAATTTAATGAAATTCGTTTATGTGATTTAAGTTAATATTTTGTTTTCTTACCGATGATAAGTAATACCGTTATCTTTTTTGTTTGTTGTCGTGCGATTGTGACACGTTGTTATTACGCACGACGGCATTGTTTCAGTGTTTTGCTAAAAAAATTTGACATGCGGCCGCCATGAGCGCAGGTGAGTGACAAGCACAGAACATCTAATAATTAGTTAGAAAGGAATTGTGGGCAAGGTAGGCGCGCCAATACTGTGATCAAATGCGCACATCGCACAAAAACACGCGATTGCGCTGTTTAGTGACTCGCAAACTCCAACGGAGAAAAGTACTGCAAAATACTGCGACTTAATTACGTAAAAATGCCTTCATATGCGGTAATTGGAAAAGACTTTGTTTCGGAGGCCATGATGAAATATGAGTCTGTCGACGGAGTAAGTAATTTCAATCAAAAAGTATAAAAGTATATAATGAATAAGTATACCTTGCGAAAATAAATACCGATAAAAATTTATCGACAATCAATCCCTAGCTACAGAGTCACGCCTACTTCATGCACACATAACAATCCTCGTGCGTATTTGTTCATTTTCGTTAGTAGTATTTATTGAAACGGCGACAGCGGTTCCCATACAAATTACGTGCTATGCCCCTTCTAACTAATTATTAGATGTTCTGTGGTGACAAGCGAGTGAGTGAATGAAGTGAGCCACCCTGGCCACAATGAATGCACCCGACTCAATGTTCGGGGTGTCTGTTCTATACGAAGTAATAGTACTTCAATGAAAAACATAGAGACATGTTATGACATATTAAAGTTATGGCGATTTATATATTTCAAAACTTTAACCCTCAATATCTCAAAACACGTTTTTTGCACTTAAGAGCCATTTCGCGGTTAGACGCGCGGAATGAAGAATTTGATGTCAAAAATTAGTATCATAAGAAAGATATTAATGCTGGCAAATGAACTCATAAAATAGATCAATCCTTCATCTTGGATCTTCATTTACCGGAATTTTGAAAATATTAATTTGTTTCTGCGTAACTGTCAATCTAGCATAACTATTTTTCAGCAAAAGGACGACAGAGTCAATTTCATACACTGATTTTCTTTATTAAGTTTTATTAAATTGAGTAAAAAAAAATGTCTAGAGAACACTCATATATTATATTTTGCATTTATTACAAGGGATATACGATTACTATAATATTCGTTTCAAAATTAATTCAATAACATTACCAATTTTTATGGTTTATGCCATGACTTTACCATCGATTTTTGTATTCAATAAAGCGTATTTCCCATCAAAAATTTATGTAGTAATAAAATATGGTCTTTGTCGAATATGACACGTAATTTTTTTTTTATCTTACTGCAAAAAATAATTTATTAAAACGAATTTACTTTACCATATAAAGATACGCACTGGCGCGAAATCAAATCAGTCGTGCGGCAGCACTCTTGGACGTCGGACCTATGTCAATTTTTGCTTTAGCCATCTAAGGAATAGATTTCGTAAAAGTAACGTAATTATATTGCCATTGAACAGTCTTGATCACGTGAGAATTTTTAGTTACAGTCAATTGTATTATTTTTAGTTTTCTATAATTTTCAGGGTTTTGTAGTCAAATTGGAATCATGTCTAGTCCGTTCGTTATTTCAACCGGCCGGCTAGCCCGTCCGGCCGTCCGTCCTTCCGTCCGTCCGTCTGTCCGTTCCGTATGATTTTTTCTTCGTCTACCCCTTAATGTGGGGTATCGTTGAAAAGGTCTTTCAAAAATATTATAGGTTTCAAAAGACCATTTTTCAATTCAGGGGTCCGTTTGCGTAATATTCTGCTTTAAACATCTTTGGTTTGAAGAAAACAATAGAAATTAAGTAACTATTTCTTTCCAATTTATGTAGTGTAAGTAGTAACGGAGAAAATCACGAACATACATATGTACAAAATATAACTATATCTATACTAATCTATACTATTACTATTGTAATATTATAAAGCTGAAAAGTTTGTTTGTTTGTTTGGTTGAACGCGCTAATCTCAGGAACTACTGGTTTGAATTGAAAAATTCTTTTTGTATTGGATAGTTCATTTATCGAAGAAGGCTTTAGGCTATCGGATTTTTGGAAATTCAACCCCTATTGGGTTGGAAGTCACTGCTGTAATTTGAAATAAAACATTGTCCGTTTTTAGACATTAGTTACTGTTTACAGTATTTAGGTTTTTTGTTATATGTGTAAATTACATATTTACATAGAAAAAAAATAATAAATAATTATAACTTGTATACACATACCCTTTATTTATACAACTTTTAGATCAATCTGTACTTTATAGAGTTCCGTACCCAAACGGTGTCAACGGGACCCTATTGCTAAGCCAAAATGTTGGAATGATAGAAGCTCCGACATTAGTCAGCTATAGTCACTTATTATTAGTCAAAGATAATACATTCGTTGTTTGGAAACTCTCGTGCACCCAAGTTCCGTCAACTCCCCAAAACTCACGTATCTCAAATACACAACACAAATACAAATCACCCTCTCATTTTTTCCCTTCACAACCCCTCGCCTCCCCCTATACCCCCCCCCCCTCAGTTCTTCACCCAAAAGTGGAATTTTGCGTCGTGATAATCTGGGAGGCATCCGGGCAAATAATGGGAGCAAACTCATCAGGTAGGCGCAGATCGGCAGATCAGGATATCGGGATATAGATTTTTGGAAAACCGGAAATCCCGGATATCTCGGAGACGGTGCGTCCTAGACAAGTTTAGACGGAAATTTCAACCCCCTTTAGTAAACCCCCAAACCTAAATCTACTGAACCCACTTTTACCCCCCCCCCCTCCCCAAATTTTCCTAAAATACCATATATCTCCTAAACGGTACGTCCTAGACGATTTCCGACTGAATTTCCATCCGCCCTGTGGAACTCATACTTGCAACATTACCCAATCTTATTGGGCCCAACCTTAACCCCCCCCCCTCCCAAATTTTCCGAAAACTCCTTATATCTCCTAAACGGTGCGTCCTAGACGATTTCCGAAAGGATCGAGTAAAAGTTGTAGCCCATAAAAAGATTGACATTTTATGTGCCATACATTTTTCTTGTAGAGCAAGTGGTTTGGGAGGAAAGTGCGAATTTCGTTTCTCATAATTTATTATACTAGACTATTGTCAATATTTTGTTTTGTAAACCAACAGAAAACAATAAAGAATTCGTTTTTAACATTCAAAGAATAGTGTTCTGAATATCTTCTTTTTAAAGCTGTAATCATTTTTGTGTATGGATTGTATTTACCTTTATTTTTACGTTATCTTTTGTATCACGGTAATGATTAGGGTATCGAAAACCGATCCTGTTTTAAATTACCGGGATTTTCGGTACTCGCCTATGCTGGAACCGGGATTCCCGGGATTTTCAGTTCTTTCGGGATTATTTTACCACGGCTTTCCCCGCGTGAAAATAGTTAGTATCGCGTTTCCTATTTTATCTCTCAGGAGCATTAAATAGGGAAAAACTGTTTTCTACCCAAATCCGTATAGTCGTTTGCCGTGATTGAGTAACCATCATACTATTATACCTTACATGCAAACATAAGTTTCGTATTAATTGTATGAAAGCAACACAATTGTATTGCACAATTCAGCACTGCTTGGACGAGAAAAAAGAGTTAAATCATCTTCATTTATATTAGAAAAATATCGATCTGGGTTGTGTAAATAATATTATATTAGTATAGCTGCTTCATGTAGCCGACGTTCTGAATATCTTCTTTTTAAAGCTGTAATCATTTTTGTGTATGGATTGTATTTACCTTTATTTTTACGTTATCTTTTGTATCACGACGCGACATATTTTTATTTCCCAAAAGTTCAGAAAATCCCGGTTCTTTTATTTTGTTTCCCGGTTCTTTTATTTTGTTTCCTGGTTCTTTTGAAAAGTACCGTATTCCTTTGTAAATCCCGGGATTTTCGGTTCCGGGATTTCCCGGTTCTATACCCTCCGATTGATTTGAATTTAGGTATACCTATGTATTTCGACGCGCTGCGAATATCGCAGGCAAAATGGACGCATATTGCATTTTATAGATCACCTTGAAAAAACGTGATTTTTAATTTTTCACGTTGATTTGCCAAAATATTGATTTTTGCAATATGCATCTATTGGACATCTTTATTGTGATGTACCTAAGTAGGTACCTAAAATGTATTATGTAAATAAGTTACCGATAATGGTACTACTACATTGTACTCTTAATTGTTATATAAACTTATATTGTCACAAACCAGATACATGTATGTGGTCACAAAGTGTATAATTAAAATTATATGTTCATAATTTTAAAATTTTTACGTTTGAAAGTATCAAGAAGATTACTCGCACAGAACTGAGGTCAAGCGCGACGCGAGCCGCGCGAGGCAATATCACGCCGCGGAGCCGCTTCAAATACCTATAGTTTATCAACCGAGTTTTGCGAAATGGCTCTTAATGACTTTTCGCTCTACGGGGACGATTTGTTAGATATGAGAATAGGTTTTTTGAAGTCGGTTATTTTTTTTGTCAATAATTATTACATTGCAACTGCAGCACAAAGGGTAATTATTTTCCTCTAGTTATTGTTTTTATTTTATTTTTTTAATTAATTGTTAATCTTCTTTGCTTTCGTTTCTTTCTTCTCCTGTTGTTACTATATCTTTATACATTTTTTGTTATTTCTTTTGTCTTTACTAGGAAATCGCCCTCGCTTTGCTTTGGGAAAAATAGTAAGAAATAGATAATATAGGCTATATAGGCCCGAGGAAATTGTAGCTTCCCTACAGTGAGAGAATTTTTCAAATCGGTTCGGTAGTTTCGGAGCCTATTCAGTGCAATCAAACAATCAAATCTTTCCTCTTTATAATATTAGTTATAATTATATTGTTAATTTATAATTTGTCGAGCCGTGTGGTGCAGTGCTTATGCCGTGCCATGTCCTGGGTTCGATTCCCAGCGAGGCTGAAATTTGAATGAGTTTGAATTTCTGTTCTCGGTCTGGGACATTACACATTATATCTGGACATTACATGTCCTTTTCTTGTGTGTTTTCCATGGCATCCACGTCACTGGGAATAATACAATACAATACAATACAATATTCTTTATTGTGCACACTAGAAGTACATAAAATATTACAATTTAAGTATTAAAGACACAATAGGTGGTCTTATCGCTGTAATAGCGATTTCTACCAGACAACCTAAGGGTAGAGGACACAGTCATTCAAGAAACGCATAGGTAGAGTAGACCGATCAATCGAGCATGACGGATAGGTGTTTTATCAAATAAATGCCAACCACGATATCTCAGAATAATGGTCTTCGTTATGATGTTTAGAAATAATGTATCTAAATTCCAATAGCTAGTTTTTTCTTTTTTTTTTTTTATGAGCTGCTCAAGGACCGAAAAACTTGTTTTTGCTTCTATGAAATTTCCCTTACATTTTATAAAGAAATGTCTTATACAAAAGTTGTAGGCATTTTAAATATCTACAAAATGAGGCCTGTTGCGTTAAAATTCATTTCGGATTTTTTTTATAAATTACAAAAAACAGTTCAAAATCGCTGTTTTTTGTTTGATTGTTTAAACAAACAGTTTGTAATGTAGACATCTGAAAATGTTATGGACTATTGTTTATGACGTATAGTATATGTAGTTTTTTTTTTGAATTTTTTGGTTGCATATTTTTAGCAAAAATCCATTTGTTTATTAAAAAATCACTTTTTTGCAAATTAATTTCTACAACTTTTGCAAGTCGTTGAATGTTCTACCTGGGCTCATTTTCTTTCTTAAGAGTTGTACTTTCAGTTTGGTTTTATGGCTTATTGATTCTTCCAACAGGGACCTCGCAAAATTGATTGCAAAAAAGTGCTTACCTGCAAAATGGAATAACTCAACAAATATTAAGCGGACGTTTCAAATCGTGCGAGCTGGAAAAAATTTTGATATCTCGGGTTCCCGTGGTCACACAAAAAGTTATAACCAATCGATTTGGGGTAGCTCGACGAGATAAAATCAGATAACGTATTTGTTTTTATCGCAAATGACGTTTGAACGCCTTAATTGTTATTTGTTGAGTTATTCCATTTTGCAGGTAAGCACTTTTTTGCAATCAATTTTGCGAGGTCCCTGTTGGAAGAATCAATAAGCCATAAAACCAAACTGAAAGTACAACTCTTAAGAAAGAAAATGAGCCCAGGTAGAACATTCAACGACTTGCAAAAGTTGTAGAAATTAATTTGCAAAAAAGTGATTTTTTAATAAACAAATGGATTTTTGCTAAAAATATGCAACCAAAAAATTCAAAAAAAAAACTACATATACTATACGTCATAAACAATAGTCCATAACATTTTCAGATGTCTACATTACAAACTGTTTGTTTAAACAATCAAACAAAAAACAGCGATTTTGAACTGTTTTTTGTAATTTATAAAAAAAATCCGAAATGAATTTTAACGCAACAGGCCTCATTTTGTAGATATTTAAAATGCCTACAACTTTTGTATAAGACATTTCTTTATAAAATGTAAGGGAAATTTCATAGAAGCAAAAACAAGTTTTTCGGTCCTTGAGCAGCTCATAAAAAAAAAAAAGAAAAAACTAGCTATTGGAATTTAGATACGTTATTTCTAAACATCATAACGAAGACCATTATTCTGAGATATCATGGTTGGCATTTATTTGATGCGAAACCCCCCTATTAATTGGTCTAGAGGTGCAAACAGTAATCTAAGAACTTTACGAACTAATACTTAAAATCAATAATAATAAAATAATAAAATCTATTTATTGCCATATTTATTATAAAGTTACATTACTATCATTGTATACGATACTCGTGCTTAAAATTAAACATAAAAACTTGAGAGGTGTCAAGGGACACCCGGATGGAACGAAGTTCCTTTCGATCGATATTTCCTTCTTCTTCACTCTTATTATGTACAAAAGTATTGTTTTACGCGCTCAGCAGTGTGATTCAGCAATATGAAACTAGATGGCGCTGTACAACTTTCTAAATCACGCTGTTGAGATTCTTTGGCCCTAACATAAGTAAAATAGCAAAAAGTGTCGTGACAACTTTTCGTAAGAATCAAAAAAGTGTCGTGACAACCTTTCGTAAGATTTTTTTCCGTCTAGCCCCCTTTCACAATGCGCGATAAGGAACTTCGTTCCAAAATTATTTAAAATGGCAATAGGAGCTGGTTCAGCTTTTACTAACGCGGGGCTTACCACAGTCAATCCCCCAGTTACCAGCGGATATTTTACCTTTTGCCAAGTTGTTTTATGTGATTAAATGTCAAAAAGGAATCCTAGTGTAGGGCTATAAGTGTTCAGCGTTATTTATTTATTTATAATGTAGTAATAGTTGTAGTATGTATGTATACTGTACTTTTAATGTAAATAAATGTTATTTCTAGCGTTCGATATTAACTGACCGTACCTACATTCACGCATAATAATATACCAGCCAACACCCAAAGTAATAACACCCTAGAAGGTACTGTGTTACGTGGGTTTGCAATATAAGATATTATTGTCGACGACACAAAGCCCAGGCCCAGATATTATATCCATGATAGCAGACGCGCAGCCTTGAATAAAACATGAACTAGCGTTGCCAGGCCTGCCAGGTGTAATAGAAAAACGCTGGTTTGAATACCTTTTTTACCTTTTACCTTTGACTTTTTGTAGTTTTAATTCTTTCTGCTTTGTTTCGGAATGACGTTCGTATTTTTAAGTGTAGCGGTTATTGTTGGAACTTTCATGTTTGTTTGACCTTGTCTGGCCATTCAACTGAATACTTTACTCTTATAATAAAAATACAAAAAGAATAACAAAAAATAGAAATTCAAAGAAACGGTTTTCGAAAAACACATATCATAATCGCTATAGTGGCTAACCGGAGTATCGGAAGGTTTTCAAACCGCCCAAGGGCCTCCGACATGGCTTTTATGTCATGATAAAAACCAGGACCGACGGCTTTGCCCTCCAAAGCACGGAAGCGCTCAAGACATTTTGCCTCTCTAGCGGTCACCCATCCAAAAAACTGACCGCGCCCGCTATTACTTAACTTTGTCGATCACTTGGGATTGATGCAAGCCGCCTGGCTATCTTACCTCTACCTCTACCTTCTGGCTTTCTTCTGGCCTTCTGGCTTCTCTCTTCTTGAGTCAACCGCCAACTTTCAACGATTCGATTTCGTGTTCCAGCTGGGAGCTTGGAAGCTAGTCATTTCTTTCTTTCTCTTCCTTCGTGGTAGGCAAAGCATCGGTAGGTCAGTCCTTTGGTTGCTGATGTCGATGGGCGACTTTTGACGCCTAGTTACATAATTATGCTGTGTCATACAAAAATCCAATATTATATTGATAAAAGTAAAAAACGCACATGTTATAAAATGTATACGTCGGCGCGTGAATCGCAAATTGATGACCGTTTCAGTTTTAATAAAGGAAATTCCTTTCGCTCCATATATTTTATTTTACCGATAAAACGTGTTGTGAACAAGATAAAATAAATATCGACAATATGTCGCACCATCAGTGGAAAAAAGTCATAAGATGAAAATTGCAATTTTACAGGAGAACAAAAAAACTGTTCAAATATCAGTAAGTAGTCAAAGGAATTACGATTTCTTGCACAAAACCGACTTATGTTTTTTTCCATTGAGGGTGCGATGTGTGCGCATACAGTGTATGATTATATTTTGTTAGGTCAAAAGTCAGTTTGAAAGTCTCCCGAATCGAAAAGAGTTCGGTATCTATAATATTTTTAGTTTTACCCACCAATCACGCATAAGAAGACTAAAACTGATGGTAATTATGTTCAAAATTCAATCTTTAACATTCAACATTTGAGCTGCTCTTTAAATGCATATTCATGCATGTGTAACAATGCATTTATGCATTATTCATGCATCTATGCATTATTCATGATTCGTTTGATAATACCGATATTTCGACCCAGTTGTATGAATCGTCGTCACGGCGAAAATGTTAAGTGGCCTCTATTATTTAACTAATAATTTAAACTGCTGTTATTAAAGTTTACCCCAAGTTGTCGTGCTAACCATCCCTTTAACTAGTTCTCACCGCTCACGTAACACAAAGTAACAATTCGTGTTGCTCCATTTAAACTTGGGGTTTAATCGGCTTAGTAACTTCACTGGGTTTTACTACTTTAGTGGGTATTCCGTAAGTTTCATAGACGCATAAAGGATGAGTTTAGTAATTATGCGTTTCCCAGCGGTCTTGCTCTAGGAATTCTAGGACAATTAAAGTATAGCAGTCACTAGTGTGTAGTTATTTTGTTAGCGGTAAAAGACGAGTTTTAGATTACGGATTTATAAGGCAACTAGGAAATCGCCCATGCTTCGTTTCGGGAAAAATAGTGAAAAAAAATATAATGTAGCTTCCCAACAGTGAAAGAATTTTTCAAATCGGTTCGGTAGTTTCGGAGCCTATTCAATGTAAACAAACAATCAAATCTTTCCTCTTTATAATATTAGTATAGAATAAATTGTTGTGGGTTAGCAAAAACCATTTTTTGACATAAGATTATTTTCAGGAAAGTAGAGTTACAGTTGATTAACTTACAACGCGTGGGCTGACACGCACTTGGCTGATTTTTTACTTACATTAAATAGCTGAACCGGCGAACTTCGTATCGCCTAACAATCAATGATTGTACTTTGTTGTTACTTTTAACTTTTATAGTTTTAGTAGGTTTAATCAGAGGCCATTAAATTCTCTCTCCCTCTCCCTTTCCCTCTCCATCTCCGGAACAATTCCATCATACATGATTTTTGCGTAACTTAAACCATTTACGTAGCGCACGCAACGGAAGCTCTAAAAATGATTTTATTTCAGTTTTTGCAACTTTTTTCATTAATACTTCGCTCCTATTAGTCGCAGCGTAATGTTATAAAGCCAATAAATAAATAAACTATCAAACAAAAAAAGAATTTTTCAATTCGAACCAATAAATTAGTTCCTGAGATTAGCGCGTTCAACCAAACAAACAAACTCTTCAGCTTTATAATATTAGCATAGTTAAGTTACCTAATACTGACCACGATCCCCCACGTAAGAGCACATAAGATTTCTCGGAATCCCCCTCCCCCTTCTTATGCAAGTTTTTATCTGGGCTTAGAAAAGCTCAATTGCACTTAAACATAACTTACCTTTTTAATAGGTCTGAGTATCATAATGTAAATCAAAGATTTTGAGTCTTTATAATTAGTATATCTACTTGTAAAATATTACGTAAGAATGGTTTTACCCCCTCCCTCCTCCAAGATAAGGACGTGTAGAAATTTTGAGGACCACCCTCCCACTCGGAACCCTTACGTAAATAATAAATGACCCCTTACCATCAGGTACCCCATATAACTACTACACACCCACCCTTAATTCATATACTTACTTATTTCCTCTACCTTCCTTGTGTGGAAGATTTCGCACTTAGCGATAAGAACGCCTATTGTCTGCACCGTGTTTTTTAACCGACTTCAAAAAAAGGAGGAGGTTCTCAATTCGACTGTTTTTTTATGTTTGTTTCCTCAGAACTTGCGACTGGGTGAACCGATTTTGAATATTCTTTTTTTAATCGAAAGCTGGTGCTTGTCATGTAGTTCCACTTAAAGAGCAAGATCTGACAATGGCATCCATGAGAAAACCATATAAGTCTTAAATTTTCCTTAAGTATGTTTGCGACAAATGGACGAATAACTCAATATTACGCCAACAGATTTCGATGATTCTTTTTTTGTTGCCATTGGAAAGGATATACTTCATTTGAAGTCGGTTTTTTTTGTTAAAATTTTAGATTATTGTTATTTTCAAATGTGGGTTTCTGTTTTGTTGTACAATAAAGTGTATTGTATTCAGTCCTGGATTTGTCAATAGGCCGTATAGGCCGCGGTCTAGGGGTCGCAGCGTTCTAGGGGCGGCAGATTTCAGATGATATATTATAGATGATTTTGCTATTAAAAAGTGTCGCAAAAAATCGTAATTCCTGTTTTTTGTACGCACTTTCTTAGGGACTAATTCAGTGCCTTCCTTACTATGAATGGAAAATTATTATTTTAAAAAGGTACACATGGGGCGGCGGAAATAAATTGGCCTACACTCATAAAAAATATAAAGTATTGTATGGTATTGTACATATTTACCTGAAATACAACTCTTATATCGCAGCTGGTCTCATAACATGAGTGCCTCAAATGTTCACGGGTGCGCTGCTCACGCCAGCGATAACAGCTAATTAGCGCTCGACGCTCGCACCAAGGCTTATTAGGCAATAAATTTGAAGGAGGTATGAAATCGAACGCTTCTACTTGATGCCGGAAAAACATAGAAGTATAATGTCATAGAACAGACATCTCGAACAAAATGTGTCCCGCCGGGAGGTTCGATTTTCAAAATTGAGCCCCCGTTCTCCTTTCAAAATCGAACGAATCTATTGAAGTTGAAGCCCATTGGCGCCAATTCATTGGGACATACATCGTGTTCGCGGTGTCGGTTCTACACGCTAGTAATAATACTTCAATGCGGAAAAAGGATATTTTGAAAATTGGTCTGGTCTTACTTTATCTTTTTAGTTGCAACATTAAATATTACGGTAATAAAACTTGATAAGTGTGAGTTAAACTCACTTGCAGGGGTTTTACAGTTGTTTTTCTATTTTATTTATTTTTGCCCTTTTTTAAAACTATAGACTTCTTATTAATTTTCCTGTAATACTTTTTCAAACTTCAGTTGTTTACATGTGTTATGGCTTATGGGATCTAGGAGTGTGTATTACTACTTATTATTATTTATTTATTATTCAAGAACAATGGCGTGGATACTTTTTAAGAAATGATGCCCATTTGGACGGAAAGATCTTCAAAACGGATCAAAAGATACCCTCCGTTCAGTACCTAGGTACGATTTGAAACGACGCAAGTGAAATGAAATGAGGTAAGGTCTAAAGGCTTAGACTTCTAAAGGCTTATGGATGGATGAACACGTTACATTCGAATTTGTGTGGGACAGAAATAGTGATAGGTTTTCAACAATAAAAATGCTGAATTTTCATTAGGGTTAGTCCCTTTAGTAAATTAACTTCAATAGAAATATCGCGTAGGATTTGCTTGAAAGTTGAACAAAAGTCTCTGACATAATTCAGACTTCTTGTTGGTGCGTGGTCACCGTCGTTTGGATATAGTCCTGTTTGAGCAATCTTATAGTGAATTACACACTTACAGTGAATTTGTGTTGGAACTCTATGGAGTGGAACTCTATGGAGTGGAACTCTATGGAGTGGAACTCTGTGGAACTCTAATCGTAATTTATAATTTAAAATTAAGACTGACCCAAAATTAATGAAATTTGAAATCATTTTATGCCAAAACTACTTTTTGTTAAGTTTTAATTATTTTTAAAATAATATAAATTACTTAATATTTCAATAAAAATAGTGCTAAGTTTTTTTGCCAATTATGACTTGTCTAAAACTGGAATATTATCACAGAAGAAATAATAGTACATTATATAATAGTACCTAGTATTAAACGTAACACAGAAAAGCATCCACTATCGCGAAGTCGACCGAAAGGACGTGACAAAAAAAATAAGGTTATTTTCCTCATGTAGGAATAGAAAGAACCAAACAGGCTCGAAATGAAAGGGAGGTTCAAATTCATTTAATCATGAGAATAGTTATTCAGTAATAGTTATTTAGTACATATCGAAATGGTAAAAGCATTTCAGCACACCGATTACTATAGCAGAAAATAGAATAAATTCGATTCTAGGACTGGATGCGGCATTATTATTTGCAAGCGTCCTTGGCTTTTATATTCGTTGGCTAGGTCTCAAGCGTGGCCATCGAGTTTTTATTCCCATTATTATCCCTAAATAGGATATCATTATCATACGACATCTATTCGTATGTACTTATAAAAAATAGTAGTATAAATAAACTTATACTACTATTACTACTTCTTATTAATACTTACTAATATTTTTGACTGACTATTATTAAAAGACTAGCAATTGCCCTCACTTCGCTTCGGAAAAATTGTACTTTAATTTATTATACTTACAGAAAATAGCAGCACATAACATACTCTTTTTCGTTAATAGATTTTTGTTCAATAAATAAATTAATATTTTTTTGTTAATCGATTGTCTTTGAAAATTAAATGTATGAACCCCTAAACATCAATACTTCTTGAATAACTATAAAGACCTGCGTTTGCATAGTTATGAACAAAACTACGAGTATTTTATAGTTAAACATTAGAATAATTATTTTAGCCTGACGAAATTTTTCATCTTAAAAATAAACTTGCTATCATTGAAAATTATTTTGATAGTCCTTGCGTTGAAAACATCACATTTCGTTTAAAAAAATGAAATGAAAAATCAGAAGATAATTTAGTAAAATACTAGATAAAGAATCTCCTTTTTAGATTGTAGTTTTGTTGCTTTATCAAAAAATCCCCGTAACCGATACAAAGTCTTAGCTTATAAATCCAAACCTTTAAAACATCGATTTAATTAAGCTGGAATAGGCATGATTATGCAATGTCATTCTCTGAGCTTATTTCATTCTTACCAAAATATGTGTAACCCTCATGTGTAATTGGGTTGAATGCATATGACTTAACAAGAAATATTTTGAAGTCTTTCATAGTAAAAATCAATACAATTGTCATAAGAAAATAGATGTTGTTAAAAAAGTAACTACTTAATTTAATACAGTTACATCTAAAAGTACCTAAACTTATAGATAAGTGAGTACTAAAAAAGCTTCACATGAACCGCAATTGTTTCCTATATTAAATTTATAAGTTTTTTGAGCATATATTTTCCACTGAAATAGATTAATCTAATTATTAATGCGCAAATAAACTACTTACCTTCAAAACACTGGCAGGATGGAAGCGGTTACTCACAATGCTGCATGACAAATAATAAAATTCAAAAATAGAATTTTATCCTTTTAGAACACGTTCGGTAGCTCGGCCCGTATTTACAAATTATTTACAGTATCGCGGGAGAAATGCGGTGCCTCTGTGCCGTGAAAACGTCAGACTGTCCGCATATTTCCTGCGCATGCGTCAGGCAAAATGGCGCCACGGGTCGATAGCGGGCTCGTGATAAGTTCTGAAGGCTGTGCCACCATGATAGGTGACATTGTAGAAACGGGGTAACGATGAATCGAGGTCACCCATTCGTATTACCCGCGCTTCCGGTTTCAGTGTTGCCAGCGTTGAATATTCTAGTGTTGTAGTTAAAAAAATTCAGAACAACGCTAATAAAGCCTTGCGGCGGGTTTCATTGAGCATACATTTGAAATTTAATGAAGGCAGAAAAATATTTACATTTTTCCTTTAACTGTAGTGTGTTATTTAAAGCGAGTTATTTTTCTCGCCATCAAGGAAAACGCTTCTATTTATTGCATTTAAGTCTAGCCTCTGCCACATCGTATGGTTCCACCTAAGTCATCCATCTTAAGAACAAGGTAGAATTAAGAGTCTTATTTTTCAAAGAAGCAAAAACAATTTCCCTGGACTAGAAATCCCTTATCTCTTCTCTTTTTGGTTAAACCACATCTTGTCCTTATTTTTAACCCAAAATCCTGATTTTTAAACTTAAACGTAAACATGTAAGCTTATAACAGTTTGTGATTTGGCCATAAAATCAATTGGCCATCGGCCCATGTTCAGTGCATTTTACGAAAATGGTCGAGAATTTTATTTTTGGCTCATTAGACATTCAAAAGGCGGGCCTGTTGCGGATTTCTACACCTTTCTTGGCAACCGATTACTTGGTTAATCTAAGTTTTTACTAGGAGTGCCAGTTTACACACTACTAATGATTTTAATAATAACCTGAGAAGTGTGAGTCTGACTCGTAGACCGACATTCCATAATGATTAAATCGGCTTTGCCTTTGGTATTTTTTGTTATAATGCGCACTTATCATAATTGGCTCATCTATTCGTGTTGGATCTTTAAAAGGAGAGCTACCTTCCAAATCCTACATGTAATATGAAATCTTGTATGGATGTTGGTTGGTCGCTCACGCATAACTACCAAAAGGATTTTCAAGAAATTTTGCACACAGAGAAACTAAGACCTGGAATAAGTTAAAGGGTACCTACTTATTATAAACGCTCATACAGTCATACCCCCACAGTAGGTTTTTACCTGTGTCGCGGGTGGCATGGACGACATATAACACATCACAATAACACCCTGCGCCCGAGTACTAATATTTATCTGCCACATAAATATCTTTGACTCGGGAATTGAACCCGGTCCCTCGCTTCGCAGGCATGGTCGCTACCAACTAGGCTACAGGGTTATTCTAGAAAACGCAGTCATATACATATACGAGGGCAGAGCGCTAGTAAGTAATAATTCTGTTTATCCGCTTTTTTGCTTTCTTCCGGTGATGCCTTTAGTGTTACTGATGTTCATGGGTGGCTGTTCACTCACCACCAGATGGTTCGTTTGCTCGTTCGCCGAAAAATTTAACACACGATTTTTTGGTGTCTATACTTTTTGATTGCCTATGCGATTATCGTTATAGAGTTCCCTGGTCTCTTAAACGAAACCTGCTTGGAGTATCAGGTCACACAATAATTCTTGATAAAAATAACCAACTTCAAAATTTGGGACAACTCAAAAACCACTAGTTAGATCTCGTTCTTTAAATGGGAGCTTTTGATTAAAAAAAGAGTCATCAAAATCGGTTCACCCAGTCGAAAGTTCTGAGGTAACAGACAAAAAATACAGTCGAATTGAATACCTCCTCCTTTTTGAAGTCGATTAAAAAAACATTGTAATATGCACAATTTCGACTCCTTTGAGGAAGTAGGTCTCAGGTAGTCAAGATTTGACCCACACAATCGAGGTTAGCTAAATAAAAGCATTTAAAAATCAATAAAACAAACAAAAACCATAAATACAATTTAATCATCATCAACGTCACTGGACAGGTATCTCACTTCAGGATCCCTGGCGCGATGGCCGCGGAACCTGGCCACTGCTATCCGCAGGCGAGTGCTGCGGAAACCAGCGTGGACCAGCAAGGCCGTCGCTGTCAATGATGCTAGGACTAGTATTATTACAATCACCTTTGTGCTTGATGACACTTTTGTTTGGGGTAGCACTGAAAATAAAAATAACATTTATTTTTGTATTTAGGTGGAGATTCTTCCAGATCTGTGCGTGGCATTTAAGTACTTACTAATAAGTAATTAGTTAGTTCTATCCTTAAATTGTAGTATAGCTTAATTAACGCTACTGAAAAATGTGCATTTTACCGTTTTACGCTAAACTGAATAAACTTTAAGTGATAATAAGCTATAAATTAAGTTCATTAGTAAAAAATATTTAAAAAAATGAAGTAAAAAATTGGGTATTTGGTAAGAAATTGGGCCCTTACGGCATAGCTTTGTTTCCACTAGTTCGATTAATTAGTTCGATCGTCGAACTCGTGGGAATTTTTTTCTCACTAGTTCGACCGTCGAACTAATCATAAAGGTACAAACGCGTACAAACTGCAAACTTACCTTTTACTTGTTCATGAAGAACTCTCTTAGTTTTTTCATGACCATCCCTGTTTTCAATCACTTCTTTCTCTTTCTCCTTTCCAGCAGATTCTAAGTAGTTATCGTTATCAAGAGACTTTGAAACTTTATAGTTTGTAGTTATTACTTTTTTAGTTGTTGGTATTGTAGTTCTTAATGGCTCGACTCTAATACTAACTGGGACAGATTTTGTCGTTGTAGTAGTGCGTTTGGGCGTAGTGAGTTTACGAGTAGTAGGTTTATTTGTCGTTGTTCTTCTTGTGGTAGTTAGTTTACGGGTTGTAGTTTTAGTGAATGTAGAAGTAGATAGTGTTTTAGCCTGTTGAATGAGTTTGGGGGTAGTGAGTTTGGGTTTTGGTGTAGTAGTGGGTTTTGTTCTAGCTGTAGTTGTTCGACGTAGAGTAGTTGATGTAGGAGTAGTTGAAGTGGTAGTACTTCTAGTTGTAGAACTGGTTGATTCAGTAGTAACTGCAACCAGTTTTAGAGTCTGCGGTGCTTCTTCGCTCACGCTTTTTACTGTTACGCTTGCGTTTGTATCCGTTTCTGTTGAATCTGAAATAGTTTAATTAGTTTTTAGTAATGGCAGCATTTTTAAATTTATTTTATTGTATTAGGAACTCTAAGCAGTGATAGCCTAGTGGTTAGAAAGTTGGTCTCCCGAACGCAGAGGCCCGTGTTGAAATCCTGGCACGCACCGCTTCTTTTCAAATATTATGTGCGTATTAAATTAAATTAATTATCACTTGCTTCGGTGAAGGAAGTCATCGTGAGGAACTCATAAGTGAGTGAGACTGGAAGAAGCGCTGACACAAGTGCATAAAATGTAATGGGGACTATTTTGAAGGTGACAACACTAATATAAGAAATAAATAAAGAAAGAAAAATATTTATTTACGACTCTAAAGAGCACAGATTTAAATAACTTAACCAAAAAAAACACAAGATGCTTAATTATCAGTAATACGTCTTCATAAATATGTAGAGGAATAAATAAATATTTTTTTCAAAACCCGAAAATTCCTGTTATTTTTGAACACACCAGTTGCCCCCTACTCAACAATAGATCACACAATGAGGTCATCTCCTCTTTTGGAGAACATCAACAACATTGATCATCTCTTTACCAGCCAGATGAACTACTAAGTATCCCATTTCTGGAACTTTTGGTTAGTTAGTATTTCTGGTTTAAGTGATTTAACAATACAAAAAGCGATTTAACAGTACAATTCTATAATAAAATCCCGAAGTTAATACGTAACTGGCCAGTGGAATTGTTTAAGAAACATGTAAAATCTCGACTTTTAGACAAAGGTTACTATACTGTAGATGAGTACTTAAATTTGTAATAACTATACCAATGTATTTTTATTTTTAAAAGATGTCCTGAGGAGTTTTTTTACGACTTTTCTTCTCCTCTATGACAAAGCACCTTTCAGAAAAGCTAGTAGATTAAAAAAATTACGTGCATAAGTGTATCAGTGATACCTATATGAATAAATTATTTTGAATTTTGAATTTTAACGTCTGTAGTAGAAGAACCAGGTCCAATTGACAAACTTTACCAATTCTCTTGCAAGTCGCTGATGCCTTGTGGTTAAGTAAGAGAGTACTTCCATGTCATGTATGAAATTTGCTTATAGCGTAGATGTGTCATTTATGCCTGTGATACACGTGGTAAGTAGCAGACGAATATGCACAGTGCAGTCCTCTAAGGTGCCGGTGGAAGAGGTCAAACTCTTTGCGTGTGTGCTTTGACTCTTTTTCAAGTATGTATTTAAAAAATTATGCATGCGTTAAACTAGCATTTGTAACTGAAGCCTTTCAAGAACATGAACTAACCTACTCCATAGATGCAAACTCCAAAGTAGTCTGGACAGCAGTTTTCTTCAATGAAGCAGGCGTAACTACAGGAGCACTGAGAGTCACCTGGAGGCTTAGTGACGTAGTCTTCGATGCAGCGGTTAACGCATGAATCAGCTTGTGAGGAGCAGAAGAAACATATTGGTTAAAACAACTGTTTCTCATAAAACTCTCATTGATAATAGCGGAATAGTAGTAGGGGAAATAAGGGATTATTTCACATACAAATGATAAATAAATTATAGAATAAATGAATAAAGTGTATAAAGTGATAAATAGTGATTAATTTAATCTTATGCAAACTTATTTTTTATTAATAGATTCACAATTATATCGTTAAATAACAGGGCTAACCTGGTAATTAAATGGTCAATTCAATCAGCTGCGACAAATATATGGCAAAAAAGTGAAAAATTAAGAAGAATTCCTGGACTGTTTTGTCTCTCGTGAGGTGCATTGATAAATGGCATAAGAAATACATACATGCAACAGTAGTTGTGGGCAATGATGGCGTAGTGGCAGATCTAGCGGCCGCTGAGCAGTTCTGCCCCTGGAGAATGGCTACGTCATCGATCGCAATGTCGCTGGTGTAACTGCTACCTCGAATGCCTTCTATAACAATCTGGAAAAAATGTACCAATAAGCGCAGAAAGTCGGGCAATGACAACTACATCTTGCATAGTTTTACTAGCTGTATGAAATAGACGAGGTCTGGGGTGAGAATGGGTTCTCCTTATCATTGAGGATGCCCTAAGGGCCGCACTGCATTGATGCGGATAGCTGGAGTCAGTTGCCAATGAGCTGATAAGATAAGCTGGATTGAAAATTGAAAGCTTTGCCACGTGGTTCTATCACCAGGATCAAGGCTTAATCCAATCGACCACATACGATTGAAGAATAAGAAGAAGAGAAATAGAATCCTAGTGAGGAAGTATTAATAAGTAGGTACACGTTTAAAAGCAGAGCAGAGTAGTGATAGCCTAGCGGTTAGAACATTGGTCTCTCGAACCAAGGGGCCCGAGTTCAAATCCTGGCACGCACCTCTAATTTTCAAATATTATGTGCGTATTAGAAGTTAATTATCACTTGCTTATCGTGAGGAAACCTGCACACCGGAGAGTTCTCCATAAAGTTCTCGAAGGTGTGTGAAGTCTACCAATCCGCACTTGGCCAGCGTGGTAGACTATGGCCTATACCCCTCACATTGTGAGAGGAGACCCCGAGCCCAGCAGTGGGACAATTATGGGTTGTTGCTTTGCTTTGCTTTGCTTTTTACACGTTTAAAAAAGAATACCTGAAAATCAACACCAAAGCTTGCCAATGGACTGACAGCGTTAAACCATGTGTTTCCAAGATTCCCCCATTTTTCAAAGAGAATATAAGTTCGCCTTTCTTCTTCGGGCAAGTCAAGGATTGCTTTGAGAGTCATGTTGTCTGGCTTCTGGTACACTCTTAGGCCTCCACAAGTTCTGAAATAATATTTTAATAAAAGTACATAATTAGAACTTTGTACCTACCTACTAAATGAGCGTGTGTAAACTGACTTCAAGGTCATGACGTGTTTTGTTATATTAATAGATGACAAACTAGATACACGATCCAGTGTACTTGTAAAGTTTGCAGTTTGACTTGATGCGGCATCCAGTTTGCATGAGATAGCTATATGGCCAGACAGCCATACTGTGGTCATACACCGTCAAGTTTACTGGATGCCGCGTCAGATATGTACGTTTGATCGTGATCGATCAGAAACGATTCGTGAACAGATCCAAACGATTCGTGATTGCATCAGAAACGAGGAGATCCGTAGACGAACAAGGGTAACCGACATAGTTCAAAGACTTAGCCGGTTGAAGTGGCAATGGGCTGGCCACATAGTGCGAAGGACCTATGACCGTTGGGGAAGAAAGGACGCCCCCCCGACGAACTGAAAAGACAGCGGGCATCCGCTGGATTCAGAAAGCTTAGGACCGGTCAGAGTGGCGCAAGTTAGGGGAGGCCTATGTCCAGTAGTGGACCTCCAAGGGCTGATGGATGGATGGATGGATGGATGAATGAATGTTTCTGAGTACAAACATGGCTATTTGTGATATGTTTTAGGTAAGTATGTGTGATGAATAATGAATATGGCGTCCGCTATTAGTACTATTAACTATGAAAGTAAGTCGAAAATCTGTACCACCATCAATCATAATTACATGTAAAAATTACTTTAAGTCCCAGTAACATGAGCAAAAGCTTTCAATCAACAAAAGTACTTGGTGACGTCACAGCTTGGCCTTGGAACACTTTGTTTGTTGAATTTTGGCTGGTCGCCAAGTTCGCGCACATTATACATACTGTGTACCTACAGAGAAAACTGAGCTGCTAATCGTCAATAACTCGGAATTACTTAGTTGTGGTTGTTTGACGCTAACAATCCTACCAATATTATAAACTAGCTGTGCCCTACAGTTTCACCCGGGTTAATTTGTGGAGAAAACTTACTACTAAAATATTTGATATTATATAACCTTCCTCGATAAATAGACTATCAGACACAAAAATAATTTTTAAATTTGAACCAGTAGTTCCTGAGATTAGCGCGATCAACCAAACAAACTCTTCAGCTTTATATTATAATCTAGGATTATATATTATAATATTAGTATAGATGTGAAAATTTGTGAGGATGAATGTTTGCAAGATGCAAGCAAGCGAAAAGGAGAATGCCCATTTAGTATGGAGAAATGTACTGACTTCAATATTTTTGTGTCTTGATAAAAATACCTTTATTTGATTAGTTATGTCTTGTTATCTTAATAAATTACACATACTAACTTTAGTCAATGTTAATAGTAGGAAGTTTATGATAGCGTGCATATGACGCAGTTATGTCTCTACATGATTAGAAGGTTCTCTGAATATTGTGGCGCCCACATAAGAAAAATCAAAATCGAGCTTTATTTGGTCCAAAAACTTTTTGCTGAACCAATGGGAACGTTTAGTAACAATTTTATTTTCCTTTTTTTTGCTCGTCACCTCAAATGTGGCGCCCCTCCAAATTTGGCGCCCTAGGCCGTCACCCAACCTTGCCCCTCCCCCAACGCATCCACGGGCAGCGAATGTACTGCAAGCTCATTTTCTATCCTTATCACATTAAACATTAAACGTTATACTTCTTTGGCATGAATAAAAACCATTTCAAAAAAAAAAAAAAAAATTGGTTGTCTGTAAAGTCGGTTTACGGACAATGGTTTTACGTGATAACGTCTATTTCGTAGAAGAATAATTTATGATACAAATATTGTCAATTCGCACATTAGGAACGGGAAATAGAATGAAAATTACAATTTTACATATTAAATTACAGATATATATTTCGTTTTATTATTATTCAGCGTATCTCTTTCTCGATACTTTGCGCGCGTTGTGGCTCGTGACGTGAGCAGGCTCGTTACCACGTTTTCGAGAATGCCTTCCAAGCGGACCGATTACGCTTGAGTGGGAGAGAGACGGCCGGTCTAGCGTGCCTCTCTCTCTAATGCTGCGCGCGCTTCCGTGACGTGAGCGGCCGTTACTCGGTTTTCGTGAATGCCTTTCAGGCTCATCGTCTTTATAAACGTTATCACGTCAAAAACAATGTTCAAAAAATTTTTTCAAGAAGAAATTAAAAAAAAAAAGAATTAAAAAATCTAATTTAATTATTCAAAAAAAATTATTAAAAAAACAATATTCTAAGAATATTGAAAAACAATGCAATAAAAATAATAATAATCATTTTTCAGATCGAGCATTTTTAAAAACGCGCATGACGTTTTTCGTCACCGTCGTTTTTGTGTTACCGTCCGTGTTACAAATCTTAAAATTTCACTCTCATAATTTTTTCCATTTATTTCATAATACGCCCAAAGAAATATATAGTTTCAAAAAACCGCAATAGATACGTGAGGAAAGAGATATGAGGCGCGGTGTGTGAGGAAAAATCCAGAAGAGTTACGCTGCTACGAGTGTGGCTACGATATGCGCAGCTACGAAAATGACGTAGGTGATCCTATTAGTAGAATTTTTCGCGCCCCTCGCGCATCATCTCGCTTCTTTCTAGTGCTTTCTAGTGTTCTTGTAGCTTTAGACTTAGTTTAGCTGATAACAATTTAATGTTATTAATATTAAAAGTTACTTTCTTCAGAGACAATAGCAATTCTATTGTCTGCTGATGGATTCCAATTTGTGTTAGGATTAGGATACGGTTCGTTCCCGAATAGATTTTCATTGTAATAGTAATCATGATTACACGTATCATAATAAAATGTGTGAAACTAATAAGTTTATTTATTTATTATAAATCGTTAGTACCCGGATGACTAAAGACTTATGATGAAGAACCAGAATTAAAGAGCGCTGTTTAGGTAGTTTAAAATTAAATATCATTTAAGTAATCACCTGTACATTGATACGAGTACACTTAATGAACGTATTTTTTTTAGAACTGACACCCCGAACACCATGTATGTCCCAATGCATTGGCACCACGTGGCTTCAATCTTCAATGGATTCGTTCGATTTTGAAAGGAGAACCAAGACTCAATTTTGAAAATGGAACCGCCCGGGCGGGACACACATTTTGTTCGAGATGTCTGTTCTATGACATTATACTTCATTGGATTCTAACACCATTTTGAATAAGGTTATTTTTTTTGGTAAAGTTTTTGTTTATTTGTTTTTCCATTCCACCTGTCGTTAGAAATCTTATCACGTATGAGAGCACGTACGTGTAGAATCGATACCTACTTGCCGTACATGTGGTAGGAGAAAGAGAAGCAGCCATCCTGAGCGAGAGAGTAGTCGTAGATCGGCGATATCAGACGTGCCGTGTCATTCTCCACTCGTGACGTGCTCTCGATATACATATAGTGACCTGTGGAGTCATATTAATTTATGTAATAATTATTTAGTAAAACGAACGAATGGAATGCATGGTGTCACGCAATAGTTATCTATTGATTATTTAAAACTCAGGATTTGATTTTTCTCCTTATCAGCACTAAAAGGATTTCACATCCCATCATAGCAAGGCTGTGGCCGTTTCGAGATTAGCAACAAACATACAGAGAAACAGACAAGCCGCCAAATAGAAAAAAATGTAATACTTGTCTCCATTCCATACGTATAATATTTACCAACAAATATCTGTAACATGAGTATTAACTGCTGCAGAGTGATGATAGTAAAGCAATGATACAGCTGGGCTTTTCGGCTTGTATGGCTGTACCGCCACTGATAAATGATGATATGATTGGAATCTTACCGTTTTTCCCCATGCCAAGGGTATGATCATACGATGGACCGGTAGAGAGGATAGAGCTCGGAGTCTTTGAGTTGAGTCGTGTCCAGTCGAAGTCATGCAGAGCGTCCTGTTTCCACCCGCAAAGATCGGGGTCTTCGAAGTCACAGCTTAAGTTAGGGGCGATTGTGGTATCTGAGGAAAATAATTGTAGATTTAGTAAAATATCAGCAAAATTCACGAAAACCTTTTGGATGGTTGAATTCCCGCCTTTAAAGATGCAAGCATTAGAGACGCAATTATGTTAGTAAAACATGTTTACCCATTCTGTAGATCCTATTTTTTCTTCTTTTCCTGAAAATCCTTTTTATTTGAAAGGGGCATCTTCCGGATTGATCAAAATTCAATT
This sequence comes from Thymelicus lineola, assembly GCA_963932265.1. Classification (NCBI taxonomy): domain Eukaryota; kingdom Metazoa; phylum Arthropoda; class Insecta; order Lepidoptera; family Hesperiidae; genus Thymelicus; species Thymelicus lineola. The sequence continues at coordinate 9,032,511 of OZ010707.1, forward strand.
CTTAAGATCGGGTCCATCAGTAATTGAGGGAACTCGTAGGGAGTTCCCTACGAGATATGGCAATTTTGATATAGGTTTTTCTTTGACCATTAAGGTCTTCTATTTATTTTTGTAAAGTTTAATAGGTAAATAATACAAATAGATATATTACTTTTAGTAACATACCAACACATGTAGGAGCAGTGGCGTTCCACTTGTATCCATCGCAGTAGATGACCGGGGAGCCGACCAGCTCATGATTAGGGAAACAGAAGAAGATCACCCACGCCCCGCCGTGAGACAGCATTCTTAAACCATTCTGGAGCTGCGGTATGCGACATGTTGGTCCTGTGAAAGTTGTTTCCTTTATGTAAGCCATTGAAGTATTATTACTAGCGTATACAACCGACACCGCGAACAACAAGTATGTCCCAATGCATTGGCGCCACGTGGCTTCAATCTTCAATGGATTCGTTCTATTTTGAAAGGAGAACGGGGGCTCAATTTTGAAAATGGAACCTCCCGGGCGGGACACACATTTTCTTCGAGATGTCTGTTCTATGACATTATACTACAATGATGTAAACCTTGTTTGTGTGTCCTGTATGTCTTACTCTATCCTTCCCTCTCTTCGCATTATGTTAGTTTCGCAGACCTCATGAACATCATCCTTATGATAGTTGTGCTTGTACACCTCTACCAGCAATTTATTTGTCAACTTAGATAAGTTTTCCACTTTGGGTTATCTGGAAGAGATCGCTTTTTAGCGATAAGATCGCCTATTGTATGCTATCCATTGTAGTTGTTATGTACATGTACATTTTATTCTGGTCTGCAATAAAGAGTTTTTATATTTGTATTTGTAAATAGCTCCCCAAGTGCCAAGGGTCTTGGTTTCAATTTCCAGCACGGCGGAAATTAGAATCATGAGTTCGAATTTCTGTTCTCGGTGTAAGTATGTGTGTTCTTGCCTTTCTATGTTGTCCATGGCACCCATGACATGGAAATCCTAGCGTGAAGCTATGAGTGTGTAGCGTTATCTATACTAATATTACAAAGAGGAAAGATTTGATTCCTGCATTGAATAGGCTTCGAAACTACCAAACCGATTTGAAAAATTCTTTCACTGTTGGGAAACTACACTATCCCCGGGTGACATAGGCTATATTATATATTTTTTTACTATTTTTTCCGAAGCGAAGCGAAGGCGATTTCCTAGTTTTATAAATAAAGATAGAACGTTTAGGAAAGCCGTTTATCAGCAAACCAAACCCAGTTGAACAAACTAGTCCAACTAAATGTAGGTTTGGTCGTTGACTCAAGTTGGAGTTTTCCCAAAATCCTGATTGATACTCACGCACACAAACTGGCAGTGGGACATCCCATTGCCCATTCCTGCAGGTGGCGTATTTGTTCCCCACGAGCTCGTAGCGTGGCATACAGGCGAACCTCACCAGCCGAGACCTCTGGCGTAGTCGGACCCGTCCGTGGGCTATCCGTGGTGTTTCACATGGCTCTGAGTCGAAGTATGCTGAAACAAAATATCGTTTGTTTTTAACCGACTTCAAAAAAGGAAAAGGAGGAAGGAAAAGGGGAAGGAGGAGGAATTTCTATTATTAAGTCTCACATACTGTATTTGTGTACAAAAATTGTTAAATAAAATAATAAATAAAGGTTCTCAATTCGACTATTTTTTTATGTTTGTTACCTCAGAACTTTTGTCTGGGTGAACCGATTTTGATGATTCTTTTTTGAATCGAAAGGTGCTTGTCATGTGGTCTTTGACCGAGCTCTGACAGTGGCATCCATGAGAATACCATATAATAATATGTATTTTAAAGTGAAACTTTTATTACATCGTCTCAAACTTTTTGGTCTGTGTGTCGCATGTCGCGTGACGGCCGGCCGCGGAGTGGGGGTAAAGTGAAAGGCGCTCGACAGAGCAGCCGAGGCCAATATGGCGGCGCCACGCCGATGGTTCGCAGCTGACCGTGTAGTGTGTATATAGTCTATACAAATAGTCTATACTATAGACTATTACTCATACTACTGACACACAGTGCTCCACGCTATTTGTTTGTTTTTATCAGTGTTTAATGTAAATGTTGCTATTTCTTGCTTTTGATAAACAACGACATCGCTAGTCAGTCCGAATAATTGATCAACGAGGATGATGCCATTTTAATATCCTAAATCGAATATTTATCCAAAAATTTTTAGTTAAATGTCTACAATACGAAAAAAAGTTTCACTTATACCTACCGTGGTTTCATAAAACCACACAATTGCTTTGCATTAAGTATGTGCGCGACAAATGGATGATTAACTCATTATCACGCCAACCGATTTCGATGATTCTTTTTTTATTGTTATTGGAAAGGAATTTTATATTTTATTACCATTTCATTATATAACTAGGCATTTATCCGCGGTTTTGCTAATAATAACCCCAATTCCTATTCTTGATCATGGTACCTATATGCTAAATTCTATGCCTATGTGCTAAATTCCATGAAAATTATAGATTTTTTTGCGTGAAAGAGTTACAAAAATCCTTACAACTTTTAAATTTATAATAGTAGTAGGATATAAGTAATGCCTCTGCCTGTACCTTTTGAGGTGGTAAAAAATGTATAGAATACACCCTTGACTCTGTCTCTGTAGATACATCATTGACCATGCCAGCGAAGCTGTTATGTCCCGTCCACACGTATTAAGTAGATAAGTAGTTAACTAAAATTTTAGTAAATTTTAAGTGAATTAATACGTGTGGACGGGACATTAGATAAGCAATGCTAAATTTATAGTTAAAAATTTTAGGTCCCTAATTTATAATTTCATACTTTCACTGTAAATGTAGATCGTTAATAAAAAAAAACGTTAATACCACAGGTTAATACCTACTGTAAAGAACTTTTTTTTAAGTGTTAGTTTTTTTCAATTTACGAGTACTTCTACCTACCTACTTTATCCTTCGTTTAAGACAGAGCAATCGAGTTTTTTCATCTTTTGCATCGCAATAGACACATATGTATTACACCAAACTCTGGTACAGTAAGAAGTTGAGATGTTATAAAAAGCAATCAATAAATAACGCCATTATCAGCCAGAGGCCGGACGCGAGGTTCCAACCGCGTGTGTGACTTCCGCCGCGGTCAACATGCACGTGGGAGGAACCTTCGATGACCGCTGAGGTATCACACCGGTACCCAGTCCTGGATTTGACAATAGGCCATAAAGGCCGCGGTCTAGGGGCGGCAGTGTCCTAGGGGCGGTAGATTTCAGAAGATGACATATTAAAGATGATTTTGCTACTAAAAAGTGTCGCAATAAATTGTAATTCTTGTTTTTTTACGCTCTTTCTTAGTGACTAATTCAGTGCCTTCCTTACTATGAATGGAAAATTATTATTATTATAGAAAGGTACACGGGGCGGCGAAAATTAATTTTCCTACACTCACCTACACTCGTAAAAAATATAAATCCGGCACTGCCGGTACCACGAGTCAACAATAAACATTAGATAATGGTTTGGTATTTAGTTTGTTAGTGTATAGTCCAGAATCCCTGGTACATTTTTACACTTTGATTACTATCAAGCTAATTTTTCGTGAGTAGGTTCCTTTTGATGAGACGCCCAACAATTTCCTGTAAGAAACTCTCGATTGTGGTAGCTACAGAGGTAGCGAGGATACAATATTACCACTAATATTTTAGACATTTTATATTAATTTATAATTAGTGTCAACATCCCTATTGGGGAACCTAAAACTTCCGACTCCCGCAGAGCGGAGAAGGGACCGGCAGAAAAACTACATACACTATCTCTTGTCACGTGTCAACTGTCTTACTTTATCAGTTTGTTTTTTGTTGTAAAACTGTATGTAATGTGTTCCTAGATGCCTCTAGAAACTCATAAATGTTTTTATTAAGAGATATCTCGAATAATAATAATAATATCCCGGAATAATCCCGGGACCACTCACGGTAGGGATTTGTTGAAGAGATGGCGTGAGTAACCGACAAACCAACTTCGAATAAAACTTATTTCATTTCATTTCATAATAAACCGTTTATTGACACTTAACAAAAATACAAGAGCTACTCGTACAAGGAGTACAAAAAAGAACAATACACAAATGAAACAAAAAAAAACTTAATACAAAACTGCTGTTGTGTGGGCAAAGGAAGTGGCTTAGCTTCTGCTAACCCGGGACCTTGGTCCCGAGTAGCACTGTTTTTCAGCCACCACCCAATCCCTGAGGTATTATGTGGGAGATGTGAATGCACCCCTACGAATACGAATACTGACAATGAAATAACTGCATACCGAATAATGAAAGCTATTCGCATGTGGACCCATGTTCTGCTTGCCATAAATGCAGAACAGTGGGCTTAGTGCGAGTTTTACGTGACATAACGGGTTCGCTACGTAAATGTGAGTCAGCTATGCTATTGGCTACCGATTTGGCGGCAGTGAGAAGAATTTAAAAGAAATGCATCGGTAGCCAATAGCATAGCCAACTCGCATTTACGTTAGCGAGCCCGTTATGTCACGTAAAACTCGCACTAAGCCCACAGAAATAATTTTCCACACTCCGCATGTGGGGACCTATGAAAATGCGTCTTAGGTTTGCGGTTTTTGAAGCCGGGCGGCGCGGCATCGCGGCGCGTTATCGGAAGTTACGTCCGACAATTATTTTTTATTAGGGTGTATTTGAGTGCGCAGTGTGAAATTAGAGGGACATGAGTTTTTCATGATTAATTTCGCTTTGAAGTTAGTAATTTGTAACTAACCAGGCACGTTCCTAATTACATTACCACCATGCAAGAATTAGATGCCGCACATCCGATGCTTCGAAATCTGTATTTTAAATAAAGTAAGGATGACAAAAACAAGAGAAATTAGGTACGCCGTCATTGTAGCCTATAATAAAATTTACAGTCTCATAATAAAAACCGGCAAGTAACTCCTGGGATTTTTGACACAGTTACACTTATCGAATTATTACTCAATGATAAAAAATAAAACCTCTTTTAAATAAAACAAAAACTTACAAGCATCTATGGATCCCAAAGCCAACAATAACAGAACACTTTTTAAAAACATGTTGCACTGATTAAAAGCCAAATTTAGAATTGTATAATTTCCAACCAATTTATGGCTATATTACCCTATAACATCACATTTGGACTACAAAACTACACTGCAATTACTGACAAACATTTTAAAATATATTGTGTGTTAATATTAATGTTGCTTTTTAAACAAAGATTAGGTTACGTCTCAGAAGACCAAATCGGCATAAATCGTTTGAAGGACTAGCGTTCTGTCCACGGACTTGCCTGCGTTTTACGGGATAATAAGTACCCTATATGTTATTCCAGATTATGGTCTACCTGTGCGCTAAATTACATGAAAATCCGTTCAGTAGTTTTTGCGTGAAAGAGACATACAAATATATAAGGAGCCATGCAAAAGACGCTACGTTTGTACAAAGCAGTTTTGCATGTTATTATTAAAACATATGAATATTGGATTTCAAAAAGTTTGCAAAGAGTTCATAGTTTAGACTTCACAAAAAAGGATTTACATGACTCTGTTTTTAAGGCCATATTATTATATCGCTGTGATACACTTTTTCTAGGCTAAAATTGCTCTGTCTGTCATCATTAAGTACTGAAGTGCTCTTCGAAGTCGATAGCAAAAATTTTTTTTTTAACCAATGTAGGTCCAGTAGTGACAAGATTTCAAAACATGAACCCTAAGTTAATCTTTGACACAACGGGATGCGCCTACGCAGCTATCACAGGAAACGGTCTTCCCGATATTATGTATTGTGAATATTATCAGTTTGTGGCATTTCAACGAATATCTTAACTAATGCGATTAGTAAAATCCATACAAGTTTACTAATGATTCATTTAAACAATTTTTTTTTGTATTTCCTGAATTTGTCATAAAAGGGATCTTCGAAAGTAGATAATAATTATTAATTAGTTTGAGTAATATCAATGAAATTGTACATTAGTCATGTCAATGGCATTAGTTTTACTTGAGTGATCGCCTGAAAAAAATAAAAGCAAGCAGAGGACTTCAAAGAAATCCTACTAATATTATAATTTGTGAGGATCAAGGATGTTAGTTATTTTTTCATGCAAAAATTACTGAACTGATTTTCATGAAATTTTGCACTATGTGCCATCGTTGTCTGGGCCTAAGTTGTTTTAATAAGTATGTAGAAGTAACGATGACGTTACTGACTTATTTTAAACTACTTTAGGCTCATGATAATAAATTTAAAATTGAAATATCTTGGCTTCTAAGCAACGTATCACGACAAAACAAGTGCCAGAATTTAAGTTAGATATCCAGTAATACAATTCTGTAAACCAAAATCAATTTTGTCCGGTACTGTTTGCGTGATTCACGTTTAAGATGTATATTACTGATTAATGACTTAAAATATTCATAACTAATTTAAAATAATATTAATAATCCTTACACGAAGTCCTATTACCGAGCAAAAGTATTGTTACTGCATTTCGTTTAAAAGAATATTATTTCATCTCAATTGTATATCTCTTTATTATAATTCACGTTCATACAATTATAGCTTAGGCCAAAAGAACGACATCCTAGGCCAATAAATTTTAATTAAAAATCATTTTGTAATTATCAATTTGACATATGTCAACTGTCAAACACTCAAAGTTGAATTTCAATTTTCAAACAAAATATTTTGTTGTTAAGTTGTTATTGTAATAAAATTCACAGAACATGAAATACTGATACTCTTATTGATGAAATAGAAACAAATAAGATAGTTAAAAAAATGACAAAATTAGACGTTTGTAGGCTGTGTCTTGATACTGCTGAGGGATTAGGTGAACTAACTCACCATTTAACTCATATTATTTCTACGTGTTTTTCACTGAAAGTAAGTGTTTTCCATACTTTAATCGGTATCTTAATTAGTCGTTATGTGTTTTAGAAATGTGTTTACCTCTAGCCTTATGAGATCATAACTACAGCCTATAGCATAATGTAAGAAGTTATTCAAAAGAGAAGTCGATTTTTTTTAAAGATTGTACTGATTCAGCAGGTTTCACATTTAAAGTACAGTTTACTAAAGTCACTTGGTCCAAACCATACTCTTACAAAGTAGTTGTTACCTGTATTAGATTATACAAAAACAAACAAAAATTATTTAATAATGTTTAATTTTATTTTGAAATTATCACTTTCAGATTTGCTCATCTCCCGAACTAACAAATAAAGTTTGTCAAGTATGCATTGACCAACTGTTAAACATATACAAATATCGCAGAAAAATTATGAGAAATGAACTAATACTACTGAAAAAGGTAAGAGAAAATATATGCACCAATTCAGCAAAGATTTCTAAAGGTTTACAAAAAGAATCCGATATTGATGCAGTAAATGACAATATTGTTGAATTCAATATGAGTGAAATTGATATTGCTGATTATGAATATGATTCAAATGACTCAAATATGGCTGTCAATGAAGAAGTGAAAACTCAATTGGTTAAACAAGATAAAGATACAGTTTTAGAAAGTGAAGTAGAAAATACGAAACATAGAGAAAATGAACAAAACATAGAATCAAATACTAAGAATATGTTTAGAGATTTTATTGAAGGTGACAAAGAACAGGAAAATTGTAAGACAGATGAAATTAAGAACAAATTTAATGAATTAAATGAACTAATTAGATACCAGCATGATAAGAATTTAAATATTCCTGATACAACTAAAATAGAAAGTGTTGAAGATTTTATGCAAAATAATGATTCTTTACAAGGAAATAAACCGTCTATGCTTCCAGGCACATTTCAATCTGATAAGGATGAACCTACTCTGGGAACAGATAAAGAAAATACAGATATGAACAATTTAACCAGTAATTTTACTGACAATAAAAATGATTCTGTGATCAAAGAAGATAAAAATGCAGATGTTATTCTAAACGAAGAAAAATTGTATGCCTTTAACAGAGACAAAAAATTTATGTGCCTCACATGCCTAAAGATTTTTGAATCTCAAAAAGAATTATCTGTCCATTACAAGACTGTGGAACTCACTAAAGCCATGCAGGAGACATCTAGAAAATATACCGATTTAAACATGATGAAGGTATCAAATGAAGGTGATAAAACTGGATTTAAATGTGATGTTTGTAGTAAAGTTTTCATGAATAAAGCTTCAGTTGTAAAGCACACACAAGTACATAAAATTGAACGGCCATTCCTGTGTAATTTGTGCGGTAGGTGTAATAAAACTTTTAGTAAACTCTTCCAAATAGTTGAGATTAAACTGCATGTCAATTTTAATTGTTGTTGTCATAGGTACTCTGATTAGTTCACTTCATTGCATGGTCGGCAAATAGAACACCATTAGAAAGAAAGAAACCAATTATTTCATTGGTAAAATGATTGCTTTGTTATACAAACTTTTTTAAATAGTTATTTCTTCCGATTTACAGACCTGTTATCTGATTTTGAATTATATTCTCTTTTTCAAATCATCGAAGCTATAAGTTCCATGGAAGATATTACTGCTTACCGATAAGGCTGCCTTTTGTATTTCATTTATGTTTTCATCTTGTCATTATACTGACTTTGTGTACAATAAAGAGTATTATTCTTATTATCTTTTGTTTTTAATTATTTTCTTTATCTTATCTTTTCCAGGTCGTACTTACAAGTCTGTAGATGATATTCTGAGACATGGTGTGGTGCACAACGGTAATAAATTTGTCTGTTCATATGAATGTGGCTTCAGCACGGTACATTTGGGAGCGCTGAGAGAACATGTTAAAAGGCATAAGAAAGAGTTTAAGGTAATAAATTAGTTGAATAATTTTTTATGGTAGCTTTTTATTCAATTAATTAAATAATTTTTAATAGTTAACATTTGTGTTTCGCTTTGCCTATTACGAGTATTATTATTTATTATGCTTTAGTACCAACCAGGCCCGGATCTACGATTTTTTTGAACCGGCGCAGAAACTTGATATTGGCGTCTACGGAGTTTTGTATGAAGTCTAATTACTATGAATTCAAGCAAAAACTCGGTTCAGCACTGAACCCGTCCATAAAGGTATAGAAAGCAAAACCGATTTAGCGCTAGACAGCGCTTTGTGGAGCAAGTTCTTATATTTTTATCATACTATAATATTATGATTTTGGTTCCCATTTGTGGAGCAAGTTCTTATATTTTTTATTATACTATATTATGATTTTGGTGCCTATTTCAACTGCCGCCCGGGGTACTTGCCCCGGTCAACCCCCCTAGATCCGGCCCTGGTACGCACTCAAAATAATGGTCAGTTGGAATGCTATTTAATGTTACCCCAACCTTTCATTTTTTTCCTCCATACTGGTTCATATTTTTTCGCTTTTTTAAAAAAAATACTACTGCTAGATTTACAAACAGAATATCTTATTGTTCAGTAGTATTGTTTCAGTTATATTTTTTAATTTGCATGTGTAAAGTTATAATCAGTTTATAATTATTTTAATCCCTTGTCATTACAGTATAAATGTGATAAGTGCGACAAATGTTTCCAAGTGAAGACATGGTACGATCAACATCAGAATGTGCACGACAAAGTTCGCCCGTTCCTGTGCAAGATATGTGGGCAAGCGTTCAGCATGGCAAGGTAGGCTTTTTGGACATTTTGGGAGAGTTTATGCAGCCTAGGGTTGGCTTATTTGGGCGGCGGACTAAACTGGATGGGTGTCTTAAGAGGCGAATAAATCCGACCGTATGTAGTAATGATAAGGCCCCATGGAAGAATTATATTGGAAATACTGATTTTAATAGTTCATTAATACCATTATTACTTCTCCATGGGGTCGGCCTGGATAGCTACCAACCTTGAGCAGCCGCCAAACGAATTATTGTGTTCCGGCTGGGGGCTTGAGAGCCAGTTCTTTCTTTCTTTTTCTAGGTACTGTCTTTCTTGGCCGATAACGCAACGATGATGCATTTGGTGTTGCTGATGTCTATGGGCGACAATAGTCATTTACCATCAGGTGGATCGTCAGCTCGTTTGCCGGCTATTTCCATAAAAAAAGCGAAACGTTGAAACGTTTTGAACCGACTTCATAGAAGAGGAGGTTATTAATTCGATTGTATTTATCTGATGTTTATTAGCTCAGAACTACAAAGTTAGTTGGTGATTTATCAATCGATTTTTTTTTAAATTTGAAAACCTCTTCCTTTTTTGAAATAACTCCGTAGTACCTCTTCAATAAATATGTTCACCCTCAGGTACCTAACTGCTCACCGAGCTAACGTTCACCCCCAATCGTCGAGGGTGAAACGTTACAAGTGTATTCACTGTGGCCTCCCCTGCGACTCACGGAAGAGCCTTGTGATGCATATGAAGGTATGGTATGGTTACACCAAGAACTTTATATATACATCTCGACGGTAAGCTTCGAAGAGATGCCTGATGACGAATCGCATGACTTCTTGGATTACACCGACTCTGCAGCTGTGTTTTTTATATGGAAATAGCCGGCTAACGAGCTGACGATCCACCTGATGGTAAGTGGCTATCGTCGCCCATAGACATCAGCAACACCAAAGGCATCACTGATGTGTTGCCGGCCAAGAAAGAGAGAAAAAAAAGAAAGAGAGAACTGGCTCTCAAGCCCCCAGCCGGAACACGACGAGTCGTTTGGCGGCTGACTCATGCTCAATGTGTGGTATTAAGTGGAGAACTGAATGGTCTTTGATGAAATACGAGTAAGTAATAAAGAAATTAAATGGGGACAGTTGGGTCAAAGTACATCACCTATTTTTTTTTTTTTTGAAATGATTATTATCAATAATATCTCGACGATGTATCGAGATGTAAAATAGACCAGCATTTAAGTTCTAGCACTATATTTGTGAAAACTGCATCAATTAAGTACAGGTTTCCGCGTGATGCAGCACTGATGCGTGATCAAACATACTGACGGACAAACAAAAAATCTAAAAATGTTTTATATGACTAAGGCTTTATTTCTTGTATTATTGAATTCTTTCAGCAAAAGCATGGAATGAAAACTGACTGCTTATGTGATGTATGCGGTCAGATTCTGCCAGATCCACAGAAGCTGAGTCTTCATAAGAACATCCATGAGGCTAGAAGGAAGTACAGTTGTGGGTGAGTTTACCAATACTTTTTTTTGACTTGAGAGCCAGTTCTTTCTTTCTTTTTCTTCTCTCTTTCTTGGCCCGCAATGCATCAGTGATGCCTTTGGTGTTGCTGATGTCCATGGACGACGATAGCCACTTACCATCAGGTGGATCGTCAGCTCGTTTGCCGGCTATTTCCATAAAAAAAAAAAACTCAAAAACTCCAATTGCAAAACAAAAATCTATGCAAAATAAAATGCCAATGCTAAACAAAACGCAAACGAGGTAAGTTGAAACAGGTTATTTCAGCTCTTACCTATTACCTGAAACTATTACCGATGTCCACGGTGTTACCGTGGTCCATGGTGTTACCGACGTCCGTGTTTTTAAAGATGTCCGTGGGTGACAATAGCCATCAGGTGAATCGTCAGCTCGTTTGCCGGCTATTTCTATAAAAATACCCGTAGTCTGGGGGAGCTTTTTAGTAGTTCATCTAATGGCGACCATGCACGTTGCTTAAAGATCGTTTGCAGTTTGACTTGATGTGGCATCCAGTGAGCATGAGATAACTTTATGGCCAAATAGCCATACCGTGGCCATACACCGTCAAGTTTACTGGATGCCGCGTCAAGTCCCCTGCAAACTTGACAAGTATACTTGACCGTCTATGTCCACCTTAATAAATATGTTGATGAAAATCAATGTTAAACTTGAAAATATTTATTCTGTTCTGTACCTACAGATTTTGCAAAAAGACCTTCAACAAGAAGGATCACAAGACAGTCCACGAGAAGATCCACACGGGGGAGCGGCTGAGCTGCAGCCGCTGTCCCAAGTCTTTCACTCAGCGGTGCAGCCTCCGGAGACATATCAAAAGGTACAATTTATTGGGTTTCTACCCATTAATGGCCCACTACTGGGCACGGGTCTTCCTCTTAAGGCGGCCTAGAGCATACTCCAAAACGCTGCTCCAGTGCGGATTGGTGGAGGGGTTAGTGGCCAACCCGAGTGTCGAAAGTTTTCAAACCACCCGAGGGCCTCCGACATGGCTTAACGACTGTTATCTTACGATAACAACCGGGACTGACGGTTTTACGTGCCCTCCGAAGCACGGAAACGCTCAAGATTTTTTTGCCACTAGCAGTCACCCATCCAACCACCGACCGCGTCCGCTGTTGCTTAACGTTGTCGATCACTTAGGATCGACGCAAGCTGCTGGGCTATGAGCGCTTCAGTTACAATTTATAGACTAATAGTTTGTACTTAATAATTATCATACCCTCAAAGCGAAGGGTCCCGAGTTTGATTCCTAGTTGTCACGGCCGTTACGGATAATGTGGTAGTGGTATTATTTAAGTATAATTAGAATTGACATTCTGAAACTTGTTACGCGAAAACTATGTATGGAATCAGTATTTATGTTAGGGGGGGGCTTGTATTGAACCAGTTGTGGAATGTGTGGAACCTTACAGATGTACAATATATAAATAAATAAGAATATCAATAATTAAAACTTTATAGCAAATATACCTAAAGCTAGCACTACATCTGACTGATGACACTGATGACCTCGCAATAATATTATGTACCGTTTTACAGATATCATCCGGGAGACCAGCAATCATTGGAACAGAAAACCTAGTCGTAGTATAGTTTGAATTAAAACATGAAGTTTTATATTGTAGACCAATATTATAAAAACATAGAGACTGATGTGTGTTTTTATTTCAATCCAAAATAATATATTCTCTAGGTATAGCGTAGAGAGGCGTGCTAAGAGACTTATTGGTGACCCTAAATTGGATGAGACCAATCTTCAGAGCCTCGAGCACAGGCGCAGAGTTGCTAGCCTCTCGGTATTCTACAGGATACATTTTGGAGAGTGTGCGCAGGAATTACACGATTTGATTCCGCCATCCCCTTTCCACCATCGAACGTCCCGACGTACGGCGGGTATCCATCCCTTCGTCGTTGACATCCCCCCTGTACGGATGACGCGCTTCGCTTCGTTATTTATTATGCGTACAGCGAAAGATAAGAATAAATTGCCCGCGTCGGTGTTTCCGCTCGATTATAATGTGAGTGTCTTCAAGGCAAGACTGAATAGGCTTTTACTAAGTTAATGCGTTTTACCACCAATGACTACATCGCTACTTACCATCAGGTGGGATTGTATTTACTTATTAGATATAAAAAAGCAAGCAAGCTAGCAACAACCCTTAATTGTCCCACTGCTGGGCTCAGGGTCTCCTCTCACAATGCTCTAGGTATATTATATTATAATTATATATTTAGATTATGTTCCACCAGAAATTGCATTCTGAAATCAAATGAGCCCGATAAACTCGCAACGATAATCTCTTAGGCTTATTCCGTGAAAGGCGGGTCAGCGGGGTTGAAAGCGCAAAAATAGGTGAAAGCGGCTGTGTCATCAAAAATGTTCAGTCTACTAAAAAATACACAGTTCCATACAAAATACAATGGAGGATAGATCGTGCGTGGATGATGTGGCGTGAGTGAGAGCTGTGCACAGAACACTATTAATCCTGGCGGAGGAGCTGTGTGAGATAAAGTATAGCTATAATGTCCTTGAATGAGACGAGGCTGAACTTCACGAGATGAGCCAAGATCCTTCCTAAGTAGACCCCCGCATATATAATAGAACTTTACTCTCTGGTCTACTCGCGAAACGCACTATTCGTAGTCTGTACGATTTCTTTTCCCGCTGTCAGTGTCAAATGTCAATGTCATATCAAAGTGAAAATGTTAAAATAAATCAAAACAAATTGAAATAGGTAGCTTCTCTGTTCTAAAAAATAGATGAATTAAATTGTAATATGATTTTAAGCTTTCTAAGTTAATATTGAAATAACTTAGATATAATTTTCCTCGATAACATGGAAGCCGATGAAAAAAGTGAGAAATTGGCTTGTTGTTTGGGCTGTTTATCTAGCGACGATGATGGCACCTTGTACGATTATAAGATAAGCAACGGAACTTTAAAGTCAATCATGCAGGTAAACACTACTACGATACAGGTACTAGTTTACTATAAATAGTTACATACTATCGCTTTGTTAATTCACATCACAGCAGCTCTCATCAGAGGCATCAGAGGCGTTATCTCTGCATTCATTATTGAGCTGATTGCAGTAGAAACGGGAGATCAGTTTGACTCGAAAGAATGAAACCTCACTCTTAAGTCTACCGCAGTGTTTCCCAGCTATATTGGTATGAAGTCAATGCTTGCTCATTGGCCTATATTTTAAAGCTGAAACTCAAATAGTTTTATTCAAAATGGGTTTTTTAAAAATACTTTGGAAGTCAATTATGCCATTGCTTCAACAATTAAAGCCCTAGGTACCCTGAGTGAACAAAACCAATAACAACATATAAAAGTAGGTATTTTGTACGAATTTAGAATAAGAATCACATAAAGAGAAGCAGGTAATCTATAGGTGGTGTATACCAAATACACAGCAGGTTATTATCATTGTTTTGTAACTGTTTCAATAATTTATTATTATTTTTTTAATTACAGGTAGAAGAAATATGTCTATGTTACATTTGCAAACATTTAGCCCAGAAGATGGAGCTCTTTATACAAAATATACAAGGCAATCAAATATTACTTGAAAATATCCATAACAATGTAAGTTATTAAAGCAATATTATTATAATTATATTTTCCAGACATCCACAAAATGGGAGGGAAGATAAATTAGTAGTAGTGGGTAACTTTTATACTACTAATATTTAAGTTTGTGAAAATATTTGCATATCTGGATGTGTACGGATTAAGATGAATCTTGCACACATAGGTAGTCCATGACCGGGTTAGGAAAATAGGGTAGATTTTATCCCGGTTGCATGTTTCTTGGGGGATGATTTTAACGTTTATATGTATGTTTGTGATTTTATTTTGTGACACAACTCTTAAAAAATGGGAGCTCATGGGATCCTCTGGGGGCGAAGCTGCAGGCGGAAATTAGTAATTATCATGACACAATATAATAACATAATGGTGAACGCACATTTATCGGCATCGTAAGCGCTGTCAGCATTGCCTTTGTATGAAATCATATGAGAGCCCGATGCGGATGACATATACATTGGCATCTGTCACCGTAATTCACCTTTACAGTCTTTACACATTATATTTACAGATAACAACTTCCATCTTAGAAACAGCTCGAACCCAGTCCCAGTTATTATGTCTGACGAGTACAAAACTGGATCCTGTAGAACTGGGAAACGGCAAGAGTAAACATGTGGATATCAAACTCGAAGTGAAAGATGAGAATGGGTTTTCCAATCACTCCGGCGATGAACTTGTCGATGATGACAATGGTATAGTATTCATTTTATAGCATTAATTTAAAGCAAAGACTGCATTCCAACTTAAGTTATAGGAAATAAATTAGATTTTATAGTTGTATTTTCAGTCTTTAGCAAAGGGATGCCTCCGGCCTTGCGAGGTGTGATTCCTGTTGTAGCTGGAGGTGCCAAGGTCAAACTGATTGTGTTTGGTACTTGTATATGTCACAGAGATATAATAAAAACCGAGATGATAAATGAAATAATGAAACTTTGTTTTTGAGATGGGTAGGGTGGCTAGGAGGCAATGGCAGTACAGCCATACAAACCTAAAAGCCTAAAAGTTTGCTATCATTGCTTTACTATCATCACTCTGCAGCTGTTAACACTCATATTATTTGTTGGTAAATATTATACGTATAGAATGGAGTGTTCTGTGTTGTCGGGTCAAAGATCCCGAGATCCTGGGTTGTACACAACTGGGCTTGCCTTGTTCTGACGGCCTTGTCACGCCACTACTAGGGGGCCAAATCCCCGCTAAGACTAGTGAGGTTTGTAAGATCAATGATTTTATTTATATGGTAAAAGGAACTTCATGGGGCAGGGTTCTATGGACATCTGTGGTATAGACCTGTAAATTCAATTGCCAAATCAAAAACAAGATTTCATTATTTCACTGCAGGATCCCTTAGAAATTTTATCAAAACTCAGTTTTCATCACTTTAATTGTGACATATAAGCTAGTAGTGACATATATAAGCTAGCGTTTGTAGAAAATTTCGATAGCGTGATAATTACTGATAATTCACTTCTTCAGAATTCATGTCAAAAAATTCACCAAGTTGACATGTCGCACCCTCAGTGGAAAAAAGTATAAGTCGTTTTACTTTGAATTTTAGTTATTAATATGATTGGAAAGAGGGACAAAAGTTGCATAAGCTCAATTTTTTTCAAATTTTTGTCATTATTCTTGACGGTTTTATGCAAGAAATCGTAATATAAACTCCTTTGACTACTTACTTTATTTAAATAGATATTATTTTAACAGTTTTTTGCTCTCCTGTAAAATTGAAATTTTCATCTTTATGCCTTTTTTCCACTAAGGGTGCGATTTTTTTTGTACTTCAACTGCAACAGAATTGGATAAAGGTCTTAGGTAACGCCAATATAATGTTCTTTTAGATTTCCAAGAATCTCTAGTAAAAGAAGAAGATGATTCCCCTTTAAAATACTTAAAAGAAGATTGTACTGTTGAATTGCTAAGTGACAATTTAAGACTGCTGCCTTTGAAAAAAAGACTAACGAAGAAGAAAATTGGTAGGAGAAAAAGACATTCTAGAAATAAGAGAGGCAAGTAAAAAGTTTTTATACTCCACTAGTGAATACCCTGATGTTACTACATTGAAAAAGAAATACATTTTGTTTTGGAAAAAATGTTGTATGGGAAAAGTCGAAAATCGACTCAATGAATGGACTGAATGTGCCTAACGCATTGTGTTAGTGGTTTTAAACCATCTTCACATTATTGCCATTCAAATGAGACCAGTTTGGGGCACATTAGATGGTTTCAGAGTCTATAAAGGACATCCATACAATTTTTTTGTGTTTTATATATTATAGATGTATTGATTAAGGGAAAATTTTAGCATATGTGGTGTTAAAACATTCAAAAATCCTTGTTGAATCAATGAAAGTTGTGTCAATGAATATTTTTATTTCATTGTAGCTTTATGATGGTTGTCTATAAAGATTTGGTTGTCTCAATAATAGGTGATGAAAAGGAAGAAGATTACCCGTTAAATGATTTGCTGAAAGATGAATTAGTTGCAGAAGAGTTAGAAATAGATTTTGATAAAAGTAATATTAGGAAGACAAAGGATTTTAGAAAAACGAAGACACAAGACCTTGAAAGAAAGAAGGGTAATAAATTTTAATTTTGAATTATTTTAGTGTAAATGTTTTGTTATTGCTTAACTAATTCAGTCCCCCCAGGGTAATGCTTAGCAACTTCTAAGTATCTTCTAACAATCTTACTAAGCATTACCCTGAAGCGCTCATAGCCCAGCGGCTTGAGTCGATTCTAAGTGATCGACAAAGTTAAGCAACAGCGGGCGCGGTCGGTAGTTGGATGGGTGACCGCTAGTGGCAAAAAATTATTGAGCGTTTCCGTGCTTCGGAGGGCACGTAAAGCCGTCGGTCCCGGTTGTTATCATAAGATAACAGTCGTTAAGCCATGTCGGAGGCCTTCCAAGGAAGCCAAGAGCCAAGAGGAGAGACCCGTGCCCAGTTGTGGGCCATTAATAGGTTGAAGCCAATCTTACTAAAATTATAAATGTGGAAGTCTGTGATGATCTTTGTATGTCTGTCTTTTCATCATGCGCTAACACAAATACAATAATTCATGTCCAGGGAATGTAAATAGATTACTTAAAATTAAAAGTAGGAAACTAAACAATAAAATAATTGGAACGAAGTTCCTTATCGCGCGTTATGAAAGGGGGCTAGGCGGAAAAAATTCTTACGAAAAGTTGTCACGACACTTTTTGAAGTGATTCAGTACGCTGTACAACTTTCTGAATCACGCTAGCGCCATCTAGTTTCATATTTATGAATCACACTGCTGAGCGCGTAAAACAATACTTAAATCGAAAGGAACTTCGTTCCATCCGGGCGTCCCTTGACACCTCTCACCTTTTTTATTTTGTAGATTTATATAAAACCAAAATGGTTTATATAACGCGGGAACAGTGTATGGAGGAGAGAGTTAAAATGGCTGCGGATAGAAAGTATCTCAATGCCACATACAAATGTCCGGACTGTATCAAGGGGTTCTATTTCAAAGAGGGCTATGATAAACACATGGAGAGCCACAGTGAGGTATTATTTATTTTTAAATGCTTTCATTTAGCTAGCCTTGTTTGTGTTGGTAAAATCTTACAAGCTTAATAGTGTGTTGTGTGCATGTCATCTTTACGCGCGATTGAAGTAAAACTTTGACGTTGGTGACACATATTACCAAACAAACTAAACTTAGGTAATTTCAAATAAATATACTTAACAAAAACGAGTATAAAGCTATAATTACCGTTAATAATACCGTTACTGTTAATAATACCGTTATTCGTTACCCCGTTATACTTATTTAATCTATAGACTTGTCACAGATACAATGTAATCTTAATAGAATTATGTATCTGTACTTCAGTTTTGTTTATGGTTGTTTTTTCATTTGACATTCAACAGACTATAGACTATCGAGCCTTATATCCGTCCGAATACTTTCGTCCGAAAAATAATCTGAGTTGTTCTCAAGTCACGTCTAGAAAAGTATTACTTCAAAAAATGTTTAGTTCTGCTGAAAATGCATTGTTGTGCCATTGAAGTATAATGTCATAGAACAGACATCTCGAACAAAATGTGTGTCCCGCCCGTGAGGTTCCATTTTCAAAATTGAGCCCCCGTTCTCCTTTCAAAATCGGACGAATCCATTGAAGATTGAATCCACGTGGTGCCAATGCATTGGGACATACATGGTGTTCGCGGTGTCGGTTCTATATGCTAGTAATAATACTTCAATGCGTTATGCGAATAAGTTGACACTACATTGACACTATAATTGTTTAGTGTGTTTAGTTTTAAAACTATTTTTTTTATGAATATTATTTGAATTGTAAATTCTTTTTTTTATTTAGCTCAATAACTAACGTGGTATGTATAGAAAGTAATATTTGGTTGCAGACAATGGGTGACTACGAATGTGATATTTGTAAGCAGAGAATGGGTTCGAAGGAGAAACTGTTGCGTCACAAAAAATGTCATGAGGTGTAAGTGTAATGCTCCGTTCCAACTTTAAATAATATATTTTACTAAAAATGGTTGTCTGTAAAGTCGGTTTACGGACGGTAGTTTAACGTGACAACATCATGACAAAACAGTGATGAAGTAGTGCTCGAATATAATATTATTTATATCTCTGGAAATTAACTTATAATTAGAAACTTTTATCTTTATACTACAAAGCCATCTAGAACTCCTGAACTAAACTATTTTTTCAGCAAGTTCCTGTCTGACTTTATTGTGTATATAGTTTTGTTAATAGATGGCGCTTTCTCCATTGTTCGCTCGCTCGTGTAACGCGACAGATGAGTCATGCTTTTTCATACGTGCGCCCGGCACCGTTTTAATAGACGTTGTCACGTCAAAAATAACTGACTTCAATATTTGAAGAGCATTCGTATTGTTAATGTTTTTGGTATTTACAGCCGATACAAATGTTTGGATTGTGGGCTGACCAGAATCAATCGTTTGACGATACGTGAACACTACAACGCTTTTCATCTCAAGATACACTCGTATCGTTGTCAGCATTGCGGCAAGACTTTCACGTGAGTATTTACCCAAGATTTGACTTGAAAATTAATCATAATTTAACCACTAAAATTACTGACTTCGAATCATTTATATCTCAATAAAGTCAATTTCAGTCAATCAACCTTATCATTGATCAGTAAAAATGATTTTTTTCATCTGTGAAGTGGACTTTTTTTAAACTAGACCTTAATGATTCTTGACCGTCGATATAATTATCAAAATCGCCATTATGTATACCTATAACATTTGACGAGTTTCATGATGGAATTCTGAAGATAAAAACACTAAATCAATACAATCTAATTGACAACCTATATTTGAAATTGGTGAAAAAAAATAGTAAGCGTATCATTTAAATTTTAATAATTAAATTTTGTTTGTGAACATGTTTGTATGTAAAATTTTTGTAAAACGAGGGTAGTTTCAACATTATAAGACGAAGTTCCATTTCCAGCCGCCAGGTGTCGCTATGGAAGCACATATCGTACCTCCATAATGGCGACGTGCGCGTCAAGTGCCAACACTGTCAGAAGACGTACGCTAATAAGACGGTGTTAAAGGCGCATATGATTGCGTGAGTTACATTTATATAACTAGAGCCCCGTAGTCAAAATTAGACCGTATTTCAATGTGCCAAGAGTTTTAATTCCGTATTATGAACAATTAAATTAGCATCGTCAATCCAATTTGGGAAGTTCGCTATTTTTTTTGTTCCTGCGAGCATGTTGAACAAAACCATTCAAAACTAGTTTTAGCTTTAAATATTAAATAAGTATTTACTTATTTAAGGATAAATTGTTACTTACTTTCATGCCTTATTTTTAAATTACAAAACATAACATTAATATTTTTTTTTGGTTTTTTGAGCTATACAATTTTTGGTCCTTCGAGCCAAAATTTTTTTGGTCCTTCGAGTCGATGTACCAAACCGATGTATTCCAGGAGACACCCTCAGGAGCTGTCGGCAGGGGAGGTGATCAAGCGGTTCGTGTGCCAGGAGTGTGGCATGGCGTTCAAAGCGCCCTCCCAGCTACGGAACCACAGCATCAAACACTCGGTTCACAGAGACTACTATTGTGTTGAGTGTGATAAGTGAGCTTATTTGGTTAGCTTATGCCGCTTATGGCTTAGTTGGTTGAGTTTTATTAAACGCTTTTATGACACTGTAAACGCCGTTCCAAGGGTTCTAGGTTCGATTCCCAGCTAGGTAAAAATTTTAGTGATGAATTTGAATTTCCGTTCTCCGTCTATAATGACACCCAAGACACAGGGAATTCTAGTGTGGTTGATGTGTGTCTAACGTTATTTATTTATTATTATGTTATAAAATATTAAAAATACATATTACAATTTTATTGTAGCAGTGATAGCCTAGCAGTTAGAACGTTGGTCTCCCGAACGCGGGGGCCCGGGCTCAAATCCTGGCACGCAACTCTAATTTTCAAATATGTGCGTATTACAAGTTAATTATCACTTGCTTCGATGAAGGAAAACATCGTGAGGAAACCTGCACACCGGAGAGTTCTCCATAAAGTTCTCAAAGGTGTGTGAAGTCTACCAATCCGCACTTGGCCAGCGTGGTAGACCATGGCCTGTACCCCTCACATTGTGAGCGAAGACCCCGAGCCCAGCAGTGGGACAATTATGGGTTGTTGCTTTCCTTTTTTTATAAAATACAAATGTTTATTTGTGTTTCAGAAGCTTTAAATCCGAATCGGCTTTCAAGCGACACCTGAAGATCGCCGCGCCACACATCAATTACATGGAACTGCCGTAAGTATTTACTTATTTATGAAGACCCTGTAGCCTAGTTGTAGCGACCCTGCGAAACGAGGGGCCCTGGGTTCGATTCCCAGCCGGGGTAGATATTTATGTGACAGATGAATATTTCGCACCTTCAGTGGAAAAAAGGCATAAGATGAAAATTGCAATTTTACGGGAGAGCAAAAAAACTCAATATATCAGTAAGAAGTCAAAGGAATTTACATTAAGATTAAACACAAAACCGTTTAGATTAATGATAAAAATTAAAAAAAAACATGAGAGGTGTCAAGGGATACCCGGATGGAACAAAGTTCCTTTCGATTTAAGTATTGTTGAATCACGCTAGTAGCGCCATCTCTGTAAAACTCTCTAAATCACTTCAAAAAAAGTGTCGTCATTCGTAAGAATCAAAAAATGTCGTATTTTTCCGTCTAGCCCCCTTTCACAACGCGCGATAAGGAACTTCGTTCCAAAATTTGCATATGCACCTTTTGTCCCTCTTTCCAATCGTATTAATAACTAAAATTCAACTTAAGACGACTTATGCTTTTTTCCGCTGAGGGTACGATTTGTACTCGGGTTCAGGATGTGATTGTGATGTGTTATGGTGTCGTCCATGCCACCCGCGACAGGTATAAACCTACTTCGTGTAAACGTTTGTTTATATTTTGTTTATTTCACTACTATAACTTGTGCGCTGTAACAACGTGCGGGTGACAGTTGTCTACATGACGTTGACATCTGTCAGTACCACATAAATACGTCTATGGCGTTACGTTATACGTATAAGACATTGCTTAATTGGAACGAAGTTCCTTATCGCGCGTTGTGAAACGGGGCTAGACGGAAAAATACGACACTTTGATTCTTACGAATGACGACACTTTTTTTGAAGTGATTCGGAGAGTTTTACAGAGATGGCGCTACTAGCGTGATTACTTAAATCGAAAGGAACTTCGTTCCATCCGGGTGTCCCTTGACACCTCTCATGTTTTTTTTTCTTTCCAATAGGTTTTATTTGTAGATTAGAACATTCTGGTTGGGTTTAATTTAATTTACTTCAATAATTAATGACTTAATAAATTACGAATGTGCTACAGCTGAAATACTAAGTCATAGTTTGTAAATCGCGGTAACTTCAAGAGTGAAACGAAACGTTATTGAAACTTTCACCCGCACCACGCTACAGCGCACAAGGTATACATGTATTCATTTATTTAACTAGTGACTCTTATCCCTGAATTGCTAGGAATTATCATAACATTAAACCTATAGCCTTCCTCATGAATTTAGATTATTAATTTGAAACAAATGCAAACTAAATAACTAATGCAATAATTTTAATAAGTTTTCTACACTTCTTCCCCTTGTGTTTGACTTTACCAAACCACGCACTTTACATGTATTTATTATTTACTATGCTACAGATCGTGGTTTAGAAAAAACTGTCAATCTTTCTTTATCTTCTCTCTTGGCCGACAACGTATCAGTGATGCCCTTGAAGTAGCTGATGTCGATGGCCACTTACCATCAGGTGGATAGTCAGCTCGTTTTTCACCTATTTTCAGCATATTTCAACAATTTAATTTTCTACACTTCTTGGACTATACCCAACCTTGTTCTCTCATGCATTTTTTATTCTTTGTATGCCACAAAACTTTGTGTCAGTTTTTCGCTTCTCGTATTATAGTTACTTTTTAAATATATAGTTTTGTACGCATTATTGTAGTAATGAAATATATTTCTAGATTACCGTGTACCAGCTGCGACAAGCGGTTCGCGATGCGACGCGACCTCGAGCGGCACATGAACCGCATGCATCTCAACATACGGCCCTTTCAGTGTGACAAGTGTGACCGGGTAACTATATAGTCGAATTCATTATATTCCACGACAACACAGTGGCTCTTAAAGACAAAATAATTCAGCGTTTCATCAATTGATACTGTACATCAGCTAATCTCTTTTTTTACCTACACCTACAATCATAATAATTATATAGAAGTTATAGATGTTATGGATGTTTTGGGTATAATATATAATTTGTTATTGTTACGTGTTCTATTGCGGGTGTATGGAAGACGATAAAATTAAAGAAATATTTAGGTAAACTAAAATAATATATTGTACTTTTCACAAACTATTATTTAAATTACTCCTAAATAATAAATTATCGCGAGTATAGCACAATGTGCTCCGAACGCAGAATTAGGACGACTGACTTGTGAGAGCAGGTAGGGTTGCATTAGAAATCCCCAAACGCCACTTCACATATTTCAGTCGTCACCTAATAAATTATCATGGCATGTCACCACAATTACTATTTATAAGTTCCTAATCTGCAATATTACTTAATACTGTAATTATCTCTAAGTTATTTGTCTGTAAGAATGCTGTTCACGCCTGTAATTGGCATGCACACAAGCCAATAAGCTTACCTGTACAAAACCTATATTAAGAACTGTGTGTAATGCTGTTGGTGTGTAAATAAATAAATAAAATAAATAAATAATTCGACGGATCACTTTGACATATAGTGTTGCTATATACTGCAGATATTTAACTGAAATTTTTACAAAAAAACCGACTTCAAAGGAAGTACATCCTTTCCAATAATAATAAAAAAGAATCATCGAAATCGGTTGGCGTGCTATTAGTCCAGTCAAGGAATGACTCAAAAGAGGGTATAGAGTGCGTGAGCGGGAACCTAAGTGATTTCTTCAGAAAGTTATTCAGGGTGCTTAGGGAGATAACATACTAAAAGTCCTGGGGTCTAGGAGGTGAGCCGGAGGGAGGGGGGGGTTACAAAGGTCTGAATTTTAGGTTTTTCACCAATATCTCAAAAACGGTGCGTTGTAGCGAAAAATGTTCTAAGATGAAATGAAAGCTTATAAAATTCTCTATAACTTTAATTCTGTACACTTTTTCCATATCTCCGACCGTTTTTGAACTATACGCTCCAGAAATGTAGCAATTTAAGTTATTCAGCGTGATAACAGCGTGATTCACATCAGCTGTCGTAAAAATGACACCCGAACTGATACCATTAAAAAAGACATTAGGCAGGCATCTTTATCTAATGAAGAGACAGGGCAGTCGCAGCTCAGACCTTCTGCTCCACCATTTGCCTTCAAGAATAATTGTTTTTTATGTACATATTGCCTTAATGAAGATATAAAAAAGCCTTTGAACAAAAGGCGGGTTGTACATTCAGTTGAGACTCTAGCTGCTAAATATTGTATCAAGCAGGTATGTTCTTCGAGAAATGATGCCTGGGGTAACGAAGGTCTTGATATTTTTTCCTGCATTACCGATATTATTGCTGAAGGAGCAAAATATCACGAAGACACTATTACTCACTTGTGAAGTCTGTCAGTTACCCAAAACTCTACAAAACTGAGATCTCTAGAGATACCCATGTCGTAGAGGCTATGGAAGAAATATTTGCTTACATGGATTACTTTCCCACGATGAGATACTCGTTTTTTTGTTTGTTTTTGTTAAAAGGCTTTTTTATATCTTTATTAAGGCAACATGCACATAAAAAACAATTATTCTTGAAGGCAAATGGTGGAGCAGACGGTCTGAGCTGCGACTGCCCTGCCTCTTCATTAGATAAAGATGCCTGCCTAACGTCACTTTTAATGGTATCAGTTCGGGTGTCATTTTTACGACAGCTGATGTGAATCAAAAGGGATGTCAAGTCGAGGAAACTTTGATATTTGCCGTCTTTCCTTTCCTTACTAGCTTTAATACGACCCAGTATTCCCTTTCCTTTCCCTCAGAGACATCGTTACTACCTTCAACGACATTCTCGTCATACAGAAGGCATATAGGACTCTTATTAGTACTCATGTTGGATAACCCAATTGTGTTACTAATAACAGTGTATGTATATCTGAAAAGAATATTTTGTGGCTGCCCCCCTGCGTTACCGGCTAGGCTACCGTGCCAGACGAAATAAAATTGCGAAAACCTATAATAAGATAAGCCCAAAAGCAAGTATACAATATCAATAGGAGTTTTAGCCAATAAGGTCGCGTTTCCTATAGCGAGCATTAGAGATATTATGCGAAAAGGAATCTTCATCAATATCATGATTGTTTTCCCGCCTCTGCCCAGTTATCCACTGTTATAAAAAACGCGATTTCTTACTGTTACTGCTTTTACTATGTGGAGGTACTCCCAGCTTAGGTTACTATAAATTTTAAGATAATTTTCGCATCAGGTAATGGTTATCACGCTGAATTACTTTAATTTCGACATTTCTGGAGCGTGTAGTTCAAAAACGGTTGGAGATATGGAAAAAGTGTACAGAATTAAAGTTATAGAGAATTTTATAAGCTTTAATTTCATCTTAGAACATTTTTCGCTACAACACACCGTTTTTGAGATATTGGCGAAAAACCTAAAATTGAGACCTTGGTAACCCCCCCCCCCCTCCCTCCGGCTCACCTCCTAGACCCCAGGACTTTTAGTATGTTATCTCCCTAAGCACCCTGAATAACTTTCTGAAGAAATCGCTTAGGTTCCCGCTCACGCACTCTACAACTACTTTATTGACTGAACTATATTGAGTTGTTCGTCCATTTGTCGCGCACATACTTAATGCAAATTTAAGATTATATGGTTTTCTCATGGATGGCATTGTCAGATTTTGCTCAAATTTAAGTGGGACCACACGACAAGCACCAGCTTTCGATTTAAAAAAAATCACCATAATTGGTTCACCCAGTCGAAAATTCTGACGTAACAAACATAAAAAAAACAGTCGAATTGGGAACCTTCTTTTTTTTGAATCGGTTAAAAATTAATAGTAAGGGGTATATTGAAATATCGACACTTACTTAGATTTAAGTAACAGTTAGTGACTCTGAGTTGGGGCGTTAAGGTCATAAACGCATAAAGTCAAACACTATTTAATTGATAATTAATATTATGGAATGCTTCATGCAATATGAAAGCAAAAAAATGCATAATCTAATTGCATCATTGACATTGAATTAAATTGATAATAGAATACATGAAATATGAGAGCAAGAATAATTAAATTAAATTAAAATATTACAAACAAATAATAATTGGCGATAATAAATTACAAATAAAATTTTAATTAAGCCATCAATTACTTGTAAGTGACTTGTATAATCTGTGTTTGAATGTGACTTATGTGTAATATTTGCATGCTTATGTGTAGCTAAATGTGAGAAACATGTAATTTATGAATACCTACCAACTCGTACCATATAATAATAACTACATTATAATTACTTACCTTAAAATATTACCTTCTTTCCTAACCTGTC